>OMKP01084651.1:0-39031 GCA_900302375.1 Bathygadus melanobranchus | reverse complement strand
ACCTATGGACTTCCCCTGTCAGCCATTGGCCCGTACTGTGATGGTCTTGGGTCTCCGTGACATCATCGATGCTGATGTAGGCAGTAAATGGTAAATGGACTGCATTTATATAGCGCTTTTATCCAAAGCGCTTTACATTTGCCTCACATTCACCCATTCATACACCGACGGCGGTGTCAACCATGCAAGGTAACAGCCAGCTCGTCGAGAGCAGTTAGGGTTAGGTGTCTTGCTCAGGGACACCTCGACAATTAGCTAGGCGGAGCCGGGGATCGAACCAGTGACCTTCCGGTTGCCAGACAACCGCTCTACCCCCTGAGCTACTGTCGCCCCGATAATATATAATAATAAAAAATATAGTAAAACAGCTAAACAGTTTTGTTGTTCCAGAGCTCAACCCACCATAGGTGTCCACACAGGTGATTGGTCCAGCGATGGAGGATGGATTACTGATGGAGCCCACTGCGTTCTTGGCCATCACTCTAAACTCATAGCTCTGGTCTTGGGTCAGACCAGTTACAGTGTAGCGTGTATCTGTGATGTTAGTCAGGTTGGCCTTGCTCCATCGTTTGTTTGAGTCCTCTCTCTTCTCTACGATGTAACCTGTGATCTTGGAGCCACCATCATAGTTGGGCTTCTCCCAGGCCAGGCTGATGGAGTGTTTGGTGATGTCACTGATGCGTATGTTGATGGGAGGCTCTGGAGGAACGGGAGAGACGGATGACTATGTTTAAACACAACAGAGTAGACCCTTATCTTGTATGTTGGGATAGACTAAGCATGAGAATATCTTGAATCGACCACCACTCACCACATGCGTCGATGGCCAGTACAGCATCAGAGATCTTGCTGACAGGGCCGACTCCTGCGGCGTTCTCTGCTGCGACCTTGAACTCATAGATGAGCCCTGGATTGATGTCGGTAACCTTGATGTGTGTGGCACGGATGACTGTCTTGTTGACCTTCTGCCACAGGATGCTGTTCCTGTCCTTCATCTGGAGGTGGTAACCAAACACATGGCTGCCACCATCAGACTTTGGCTCCTTCCAGGCCACACTGATGGTCTCTCTGGTGACCCTGGTGATCTCTGGAGTGGATGGAGCATCAGGGAAGGCTAGGAAAGGGGAGAAAATAATAAAATACTTTAATAAAACAGGAAGAGAAGGACGTTGTGATGTAGAGAACAGTGACCATAAAAGGAAACTAAAGCTTACTGTAGGGAAGGCTGACAGAGACGGGCAGTGAGTCAAGGTGCTCGCTGATTCCATATCTGTTCTCAGCTCTGATTCTGAACTGATACTCCAGACCAGTGATGAGCTTCATGATCTTCATTGTGCAGCGGGCCACAGCAGAGGAGACCTCTATCCAGTTAGCAGTGGTAGTTTCCCTCTTCAGGATGACGTAGTTGGTAATAGGGCTGCCGCCGTCATAGGCTGGGGGAGACCAATTCAGGCTCACACTGTCCTCTGTGACATCAGAGAGCTCCACGGGTCCAACTGGAGCGCTGGGGCGGTCCAGAACTACAATGTTCACGAAGGTCTTTGTAGTTCCACTGGAGTTGGAGGCTGTGATGTCATAGCGTCCAGAGTCTCCAGCGATGCTCTCCCGCAGGGTGATCTTGATGCTGTCGGGGGTGACCTCAGAGTTGAACCTCATGGTGGACTTGAGGAGTACGTTGTTCTTGGACAGGCTGACCTTGGGAAGAGGTCTGCCAGTAAGTGGGATCTCACACTTGAGGTTGGAGCCAGCGCGGACATACACCGTGTTGTGTGGGAAGTCCTTCATGTTGAGCTCAGGAGATTCTAGTGAAAATCAGAAAAAGGAGTAATGTTTGTAAAAACAATAACACTATAAGTGTTAATACAACACATAATCACAATTAGTTGTGAGTGTTGATCTGGCTAGACTGTAAGAAATCAGTTGAATGTGAAACCTACCAAGTTGGTCTTTGACCACCACGGGTATGATCATTTCTTTGGCATCACTAAAGCCAGCATGGTTCTCAGCTCTGACTCTGAAGAAGTACTCAGCATTCTCTCTCAGACCAGAGACAGTAAAGTGGATGAACTTGGTCACACCACATTTGACCCATTTCTCCTGGCCCTTCTCCAGGGCTTCCACCAGGTAGCTGGTAACCCTGCTGCCTCCGTCCTGCTCTGGTTTAGACCAGGCCAGAGACACGCTTTCCTTGGACACATCAGTCACACCCAGCTTCGGTGGTGGGCTTGGTTTTTCTGGGGATAAAAATCATGTGTTTTAATTACACAAATTGCTTTGACAAAGAACAAACTCAGGATTGCTCTACAGCTTCAACATTCAATTTGTAATAAGCACATTCATTTGTAAATGTAATGTATGTAGTACCTGTAATCTTGGTTCCCTCCTTGGTTGCTGCAGAAACACCAACACCATACTCGTTCTCCCCGGTCACTCTGAAGTAATACATCTCTCCCTCCTGGAGGTCTGAGACCTTGTAGGTGAGTCTGTGGCAGGTGTCGGTCAGCCTGGTCCAGCCCTTCTTACTGGCCTCTCGGATATCCACCAGGTAGTTCTTCACTGGTCCACCTCCCTCATTCTCCGGAGTATCCCAGGTCACCGTAGCAGAGGTCCTGGTCACATCCTTGACCTCCACATTAACCGCAGGTCCAGGGGAGTCCAGGACTCTGACATTAAGTGTAAGAGTGGAGGTTCCTACCACGTTGGACAGGGTGATGGTGTACTTGCCAGAGTCTTCGCGGGTTGCCTTCTCCAGGGTGATGGAGGTAAATGTGTCTGTAGTGTCGATAACTGCGCGGACCCTCAAATCCACATCTGCCTTTGTCCACGTCACATTGGGAACAGGCTTGCCCCTGAAGGGCACTTTCATCGTAAAGGAACTCCCGTCCTTTACAATCAGAGTCTTCCTCATCTCATTGCTGATGTCAAAGACTGGCTCTTCCTCTCTCTCTTTGGCTACCTGTGGGTCTGACTCAGGGCTAGGCTCACTGACTCCGATCTTGTTGATAGACTTGACAACAAACACATATTCAATCCCAGCAGTGAGTCCCACCACTGTGAACTCTGTGTTATTAGTGCTCTGGACACCAATAATCCATTCATCATCAAATGTATTCCTGTATTCTACCCTGTAGCCGGTCACGGGTGCTCCACCATCAAACAGTGGTTTGTTCCACGACAGGGTAACAGTGGTCTTGGAAGAGTCAATGATCTTGGGCTTAGCAGGGGGAGAAGGCAGGAACTTTGAATCCTCAGCCTTGGTGAGTGGGCAGGGGGTGCTGGAAGCACTGAGACCAGCAGCATTCTCTGCAAAAACTCTGTACTCATATTCACAGCCATCACGCAGATGGGAGGCCTTGACTCTCAGGTCGTAGACGGGCTTCTTGTTGACACGACACCAAAGAAGACCAGTCTTCTCCCGTTTTTCAATGACGTAACCAGAGATGCTGTTGCCACCATCAGAGGCCGGCCTCTCCCAGCAGATAGTCATGGCTTCACTGGTGATGGAGGTGACCTGCACGTTAGTTGGAGCTGCCGGGACGGTGAAGGGATCCACGGCCTTGGTAGGCTCACTCTCGAGGGCCTCACCCTCTCCATACTTGTTAACACCTCTGACTCTGAAGATGTACTCGTTTCCATTGAGCAGCTTGATCACTTTGCACGTGGTGGCCTTCATCTCGCCGTAAACCAGAGTCCAAGCCAGGCGGCTGGTCTCCCGTTTCTCCACGATATAGTGCATGATCTCAGCGCCTCCGTTTTCCTGAGGAGGCCCCCAGGTCAGTGTACATTTCTCTGCCCTCAGGCCAGACACCGCCAATGGTCCAGAGGAGGGCCCAGGCCTGTCCAGGACCTTACAGTTGATAGCCACAGACCTGGTCCCTGCAACGTTCTGCAGGGTCAGAATGTACTGGCCAGAGTCTCTCCTAATAATGTCTCTCACTATGAGGGTGGTTTTGAAATTGGTGGAGATTATTTCACATCTAGCTTTGGCCTGAATCTCTTTTCCATCCTTGGACCAGGAGACAACAGGGAGGGGACGGCCTGTGATGTCAGCATCAATCTTAATGATCTCTCCTGCCTTGACAACAACCAACTGTCGCAACTTCTCCTCTAAGATAATAGTGGGTGGATCTACATCGTCCTTGACTGTAATAGGCCCTGTTCCCTCAGAAGGAGGGCTCAACAGCTCAGCAGAATTCTTAGCAATGACACGGAAATCATATTGCAAATCTTCTGTGAGGCCTGTGACATCAAAGTAGGTGTCTAGTAGATTGGCGAAGTTGCACTTCAGCCAGCGTCCATCAGGAAGCTCTCTTCGCTCCACAATGTAGCCAACAACCTTGGCTCCACCATCGTAGTCAGGTCTTTCCCAGAGGAGGGAGACAGAGGTTCTGGTGATGTTGGTAACCTGGAGGTTCTGTGGGGGATCACATGGGTCCCTGGCAGGGGCAGGCTCACTTGCTTTAGTGCATGGACCAATGCCTGCAATATTCTCAGCGTAGACTCTGAACTGATACAGAAGACCTTCTTCAATACCTGTCATCTTAAACTGGTTCTCCGCAAGCAGTCCTCTGTTGGCCTTTGTCCAGAGGATGCTGCTCTGATCTTTATATTCAACGTGATATCCAATCACAGGGCTTCCACCATCGCTGGCAGGTCTTCCCCACAATACCAGCATGCCAGACTTGGTGGCGTGGGCAATGTGGACATTGGTAGGTGGGCCAGGAGGCTCGAAGGGATATTGAGCAACAATGGGAGCAGAGTCGATGGCGTGGCTCTTGCCGTAGCGATTCTCTGCTGCAATGCGGAACTGGTACTCAGTGCCCTGGTTGAGACGAGAGACTTTGATAGATGTTCTGGCCACTGTGGCAGAGACAATCTGCCATGTAGTTGTGGTGGTGTCTCTTTTTTCCACCACATAGTTGTTGATCTGGCAGCCACCGCTATAGCTTGGGGGATCCCAGGAGAGATAGACAAAGTCTGCACTCACTTCATCAACCTTTATGTTGCTAGGTGGACCTGGTTTGTCCAGGATTATGACAGAAATCTCAGCTGATTTTGTACCGACTGCGTTTGTCAGGACAATCTCATACTTTCCAACATCCTCCTTAGTTGTATCCTTGATCAGAATCTTGGATGAAGTTTTGGATGTGACAACATTGACCCTGGTGGTCTGCTTCAGTACATGTCCATCCTTCTTCCAGGACACCTCAGGATCAGGTCGACCTCTGAAAGGCACATCGATCTTCAGGTCATCTCCAGACTTCACACTGTAGGTATTGAACAGCAGGTTGATGATGGGCTCGATAGTGATATCCTTCACCACCACAGGGCTTGCAAGTGGCTTGGCATCACTCTTGCCTTTGTCATTCACGGCAGTAACCCTGAAGGAGTATTCTTCTCCAGTTGTAAGTCCATCAATAGTAGCTTCCAGTGATTTGATCTCACTACACACAGTCCATTTATCATCTCCCTTAGGCTGCATCTCCACAATGTAGTGGGAGATCTTGCTGCCTCCATCATGGTCTGGCTTCTCCCAGGACAGGCTGACAGTGTGACGCGTTACATCAACCACAATGACCTTTCCAGGAGGCAGTGGTATTTCAGAGATCTTCACAGCTTCTGTGGAGGTAGGCAGACCCACGCCCAGCTCGTTGACGGCCAGCACGCGGAAATAGTACAGGCCTCCCACTTGAAGGTCAGAAACAATGTAAGAGTTCCTCACACAGTTGTTGCATATGCTGGTGAATGCCATTCTCTTCTGCTCTCTCTTCTCCACAATGTAGTGGGAGATCTTGGCCCCACCGTCAATGAGAGGAGGTTCCCAGGAGAGGGAGACAGAGTCTCTCTTGACATCCTTCACCACAAGGTTTGTAGGAGTGCTTGGAGAGTCCAGAACTCTGACATTAATGAAGGCTGACTTGGACCCACTGAGGTTTTCCAAGGTCAGCACATATTTGCCAGTATCAAATCTGTCAACATTGTCAATAAGCAGCATTGTGTAGGAGCTGGTGACTTCAATCTGAGCACGCTCAGTCAGGGTTCCATCAGCCTTAGACCATTTCACCTCAGGCTCAGGCTTTCCTTTTATGGGGACAAACAGACGCAGTGTAGCGCTGGCGCGGACATTCACCATCTTCCTCAGGTCAGCATCCAGTTCTATCTCAGGAGCCTCCAGTTTCTCAGCTGCAACCACAGACCCAGGCAAGTCCACATGCTCTCCCACTCCTTCGATGTTCAAAGCACAGACACGGAAGTTGTACTCTGCATTTTCCTTCAGTTTCTTGACTGTGTAGTGAGTGGCTTGGACTCCGGTGGGTGGTGTGCACACGATCCATTCATCATCTGCTGCCTGCTTCATCTCCACAACATATCCCTTAATTGGTGCTCCACCATCATAGATGGGTCTGGACCAGGACAAAGAGACTGTGGTGCTGGAGTGGTCAGTTACCTTAGCGTTGTTGGGAGGACCTGGTGGGTAGGTGGCATCGCAGGCCTTGATATAATCAGTGGGAGCACTAGGCTTGCCTACACCAGCAGCATTTTCAGCAGAGACTCTAAACTCATAGCAGTGTCCCTCATTGAGGCCTCCACATCTGAACCTGAGGTCATTCAACCTTTTCTTGTTGCACTTGGTCCATCTGATACCCTCCTTGTCACGTTTCTCTAAGATATATCCATCAATCTCTGCTCCTCCGTTATCCTCAGGCCTTTCCCAGGTCAGTACAATGGTGTCCCGCGTGATGGCACTGGCCTCAGGTGTGGATGGAGCACTGGGAGTAGTGAAGGGATTACGAGCAATTACAGGCTCCGATTCCAAAGGCTCACCAACACCAAACTTATTGACAGCAGTAACTCTGAAGATGTACTCATTACCAGGCAATAGTTTCGTGATCTTGTAGCTAACTGCCTGGATCTTGGGCTCCACCATTGTCCAGGATAAGCGGCTGGTTTCCCTCTTCTCAATGATGTAGTGGGAGATGCTGGCGCCGCCATCGTGTGTTGGATGGCTCCAGTGGAGGTAGCACTTCTCAGCTGTGACTCCTTTAACCTCCAGAGGTCCATCAGGAGGACCTGGTCGATCTAGAATCTTCACGTTGACTGGAATCATTTTGACTCCGCCCACATTGCTGAGTTTGAGGACAAAATGGCCACCATCCACTCGGATGCATTCCTTTACTGTCAGGACAGTGTGTGTGAGAGTGCTCTTGACCTCCATTCTGGGTGTCAGCTGGTCAATTTCCTTTCCATCCTTAAGCCACATGATATCAGGCAGGGGTTTGCCAGTGAAGTCAGCATCAATAACAAATGTCTCCCCGGCATGGACAACAGTAAGATCCTTGAATTTAGGATCCATGGTTACATTTGGAGCTTCAATCTCATCCTTTGCAGTAATTTGCCCTGTGCTCTGAGAGGGAGTACTCAAGATGCCGGCTGCATTCCTGGCAATGACTCTGAACTCATAGACACAGTCCTCAGTCATGTTGGGATATGTGAACTGAGTCTCTAAAATGTTGGTAAAGCTTGCCTTCATCCAACGGGGGTCTGGCTGTTTTTTTCTCTCCACTATGTAGCCAGTGATGGCACTGCCTCCGTCATACTGTGGCCTGGTCCACTGGAGGGTCACATGGTTCCTGGCGATGACGACAGCCTCTGGGGGGCCAGGTGGGTCGCAGGGATCTCTGGCTACTGTGCTCTCAGAGACCTTGCTAGCGGGGCTGAGCCCAGCAACATTCTCAGCATAGACTCTGAATTCATACTCAATACCTTCTTCCAGTTCTGTGGTCTTGTAGCGGGCATCAGGGATGAGGAGCTTGTTGAGTCTGGTCCATAGCAGGCTGTTCTTTTCCTTCCTCTCCAAGTGGTAGCCAAGGACAGGGCTTCCTCCGTTGTTTGAGGGAGGTTTCCATTCAACCACCATATTGTCCTTGGTTGCAGCAGAGATGAATGGTGTACTTGGAGCAGCTGGCTCACTGAATGGATACTGGGCAACAACAGCAGCAGACAGGATAGAGGAACTCTTTCCATATCTGTTCTCAGCAGACACTCTGAACTGGTATTCAGTGCCAGTCCTGAGGTTGCTGACTTTGATTGTGGTTCTAGCGATAGTAGCAGACACAATCTGCCATGCTGTAGTGGTGGTGTCTCTCTTCTCCACAATGTAGTTGTTGATCTGGCAGCCTCCAGTGTACTGTGGTGGCTCCCAGGAGAGAGTAACGTAGTTAGAGCTAACCTCTTCAATCTTCAAAGGTCCTGTGGGTGGGCCAGGTTTATCCAGAATCACAACTGTAATCTCCTCTGTTGCTGTTCCAGCACCACTGGTAGCTGTCAGAGTGTATTTGCCAGAGTCCTCCTTGTTTGCATCCTTGATACGCAGTGTAGTAGATGATGCTGTACTGGACACATTCAGTCTTGTTGTCTCTTTGATGGCCTGTCCATCCTTCTTCCATTCTACTTTAGGTACAGGCCGTCCAAGAACTGGAATTTCAATCTTCAGATCCTCTCCAGTCTGAACACTGAATGTGTTGAAGGCCATCCTGAAGCTGGGCTGAATGGTCAAATCTTTAGCTATAACGGGTGCAGCTAGAGCTCGGGGATCACTCTTGCCCTTCTCATTGAAGGCTGAAACTCTGAACAGATATTCTTTCCCAGTGCTGAGGCCTGTGACTGTGCCATCACAAGTCTTGGTTGTCGTGGCCACTACCCACTCATCTGAGCCCTGGGGCTGCATCTCAATGTAATATCCAATGATTCTGCTGCCTCCATCATAGTCAGGTTTCTCCCAGTAGAGAGAGGCGCTAGTCTTTGTCACTTCAGTCAGAGTAACCTTGCCCACAGACAGTGGGGGTTCAGAAGTTTTAACTGAGTCTTGTGTTTCAATGGGCATGCCCACACCAAACTCATTCTCAGCCATGACTCTAAAGTAGTAGATAGCACCTTCAGTGAGGCCGGTGATGCGGTAGCTCGTCTTTGTGCATTTGTTGTCCACATTAGAATACGCCTTCCTGGTTGATTCGCGCTTGTCGACCAGGTAGTTCTTGATTCTGGCACCACCATCAATAAGAGGTGGTTCCCACGTTAGAGTGACACAGTCCCTCTTAATATCTTTAATGATAAGGTTCAGAGGAGCTCCAGGAGTGTCCAGTACTTTGACAGAGACAAAGGCTGACTTGGTACCTGCACTGTTCTCCAGGTTGAGTATATACTTTCCGGCATCATTCCTGTCACAGATATCTACTGAGAGCTGTGTGTAATCAGTGCCATTCTCAACCTGGACCTTGACTGGAAGGTCTCCTTCCTCCTTAGCCCAGCTGATCTCTGGAATAGGACGGCCCTTGAATGGGACATGAATTCTCATGGAGCCCCCTGCACGGACAACAATGCCCTTTCTGAGTTCTGAATCCAGAATCATCTCTGGAGGATACATGTTATCCATGGGTTTTACAACTCCTTGGAGCTCTGTGGGTTCACCCACCCCAAGTTTGTTAATAGCACAGATGCGCACCTTGTATTCCTGGTGCTCAATGAGTTTGGTAATAGTGAACTTTGCAGCAATGATTCCAGCAGGAGGGGTGCAGATGGTCCATTCCTCCTCATCAGCCTTGCTAATTTCTACAGCATAGCCTTGGATCTCACAGCCACCATCATAGATGGGCTTATGCCAGGCCAAACTAACAGTGTTCTTAGTGGTGTCAAGAACATGGACATTTGTCGGGCAGCCTGGTTCAAATGTAGGATCACAGGCTTTGAGGTAGTGGGTAGCTGAACTAGGTGGACCCACTCCGGCCGCATTCTCAGCAGACAACCTGAACTCATACTCATGGTCTTCAGTTAGACCAGTCACTCTGAAACGCAAATCTGTGACTCTGCGTTTGTTACACTTAGTCCACCTCACTCCGGCTCTGTCTCTCTTCTCCACGATATAGCCAACAATGTCACTGCCTCCAGTGGCCTCAGGGCGAGTCCAACAGACGGTCATGGAGTCCCTAGTGATATTGGTGATCTCCAGCTCTTGTGGTGCACCAGGGGGAACAAAAGGATTCTTCATGATGACGGGTGTCGACTCCAGTGGTTCACCAACACCATATTTGTTGACGGCCATGACTCTGAAGATGTACTCATTGCCCTTGAGCAGCTTGGTGACTTTGAACATTGTAGCTCCACAGTCCCCGGAGACTACAGTCCATGCCAGGCGACTTGTCTCCCTCTTCTGAATAATGTAGTGGGAGATGCTGGCTCCGCCATCGTGCCTGGGTGGTAGCCAAGACAGAGAGCACTTCTCCTCTGTGACGTTCCCAACTGTGAGAGGTCCCTCTGATGGGCCAGGCCGGTCTAGAACTTTCACACTGAATGGAACAGTCTTAGTTCCAGCTACATTGGACAGGACCAGAGTGTATTGACCGCCATCCACTCTAATGGCATCCTTCACAAGAAGCAAAGCCTTAAAGTCTGTGTTCTTGATCTCAGCTCTGGCTGAGTTCTCCACCTCAACATCTCCCTTGTACCAATGGGCAGTGGGGATGGGTTTTCCTTCCACACTGGCCTCCAGACTGAAGCATTCTCCAGCATTGATAACAATAGTCTGATTGTACTTGGCGTCAGTTTCACATTTAGGTGTCTCTACCTCGTCCTTGGCGGTGATGGAGCCTGTACTCTCAGAGGGCTTGCTGACAGCTCCAGCTGCATTCCTTGCAATGACTCTGAAGTCATATTTACAGTCCTCAGTCAGACCTAGGACTGTGAATTCATTGTCAATGATGTTAGCAAAGCTAGCCTTCATCCAGCGTCCCTCAGGCAGGTCACGTTTCTCCAGAACATACCCAGTAACAAGGCTTCCACCGTCATACTGGGGAGAGCTCCACCTCAGCTTCACTGAATGTCTGGTGACAATTATAGCTTCTGGGCAGCCAGGAGGATCACAAGGATCACGGGCCACACACACTTCTGAAACTTTGCTGCATTTTCCAATTCCAACAATATTCTCAGCATAGATCCTGTACTCATACTCAATTCCCTCCTCCAAGGGGGTAGATTTGTACCTGCAGTCCTGGATGAGAGATTTGTTGATTTTAGTCCAGAGGATACTGTTCTTTTCTTTCCTCTCCAAGTGGTAGCCCAGAATAGCACTGCCTCCATCGGATGGAGGTTTGTGCCACTCCACCACCATATAATCCTTAGTGTATGAAGACACAAATGGTGTTCCTGGTGGGCCGGGTTCCTGGAAAGGATACTGGGCCAGAACTGGCTCTGAGTCGATGGCATAACTCTTTCCATACCTGTTCTCGGCATAGATTCGGAATTGGTACTCAGCACCCGTCTTCAGATTGGACACTTTGAGCGTTGTTCTTGCAACAGTGGCAGACACCACCACCCAGTTGACGGTGGTTGTATCCCTCTTCTCAACAACATAGTTGGAGATCTGGCAGCCACCAGTGTAGATGGGTGGCTCCCAGTTGAGAGTGATACTCTCAGCACTAATGTCCTCTAACTTGACAGGGCCTGTGGGTGGACCCGGCTTGTCCAGTGTTATCACCTCGATAACAGCATCCTTTGATGCCAATGCATTCGCAATGTTAATGCTGTACATGCCTCCATCCTCTCTAGTGGCATCCTTGATGGTTAGGGTGGTATGATGAGCAGAATCGGTGACATTTACTCTTGTGGTCTGTTTCAGAGCAGCTCCATCCTTGGTCCAAGTGATAGTTGGCTTGGGATGGCCAGCCATTGGCACCTCCACCTTCAAATCATAGCCTACTTGGACACTGTAGGTACTTAATTTGGGCCTCAGAGAAGGTTCAATCACAAGGTCTTTTGCTATGACTGTTTGAGCCAGTTGTCTGGCATCACTTCTTCCCTTTTCGTTTACAGCAGTAATTCTGAACTGATACTCTTCACCCTTCTGCAGGTTGGTAACCATTGTCTCAAGTGCCTTCACACTTGCACACACAGTCCATGCATCACTATCCTTTGGTGCCAACTCCACATCATAGTGGCTGATCCTGCTGCCTCCATCATATTCAGGTTTCTCCCAGGACAGCGTCACACTCTTTCGAGTAACATCTACTACACTGACTTTACCAGGGGGCTGGGGTTTCTCTGAAATCTTCACTGGTTCTATGGTTTTAGCAGGGAGGCCAATACCATATTCATTCTCAGCCAGGACCCTAAAGAAGAAAATTCCTCCCTCGGGAAGAGGTTCAACCTTCCAAGACATCCTGTTGCAGGTGGTGATGGGAGAATATACTTTTCTGGTAGTCTCACGCTTCTCCACAATGTACTGTTTGATTTTGGAACCACCGTCCAATAGTGGAGGCTCCCAGGTCAATGTGACAGAATTCTTGGTGATTTCTTTAACCGTGAAATTATTTGGAGGGCTTGGTGAGTCCAAGACTCTAACACTTATGAAGACTGACTTTACTCCACTGGCATTCTCTGCCGTGAGTGTGTACTTGCCGCTGTCGAATCTGTCCACATTCTCAATAACAAGAGAAGCATAGCTGCCTGTGTTGTCAATCAGGGCAGTCTCCTTGATCTCCCCCTCTGCTTTGCTCCATTTCACCTCAGGAGCAGGACGTCCCCTCACAGGAACAAACAACCTGAGGGTGCTGGCTGACCTGATGTTGATCATCTTTCTCATGTCAGCGTCCAGGTCAAGGTCAGGAGCCTCCAGCTTCTGCTCCAGGAGGATCTTCCCAGGGGCATCGGCATGCTCTCCGATACCAACCTTGTTGATGGCACACACTCTGAACTGGTACTCGTGTTTCTCCAGCAGCTTCTTGACTGTGAACTTGGTTTCAGTGATTCCAGTGGGAGGAGTGCACATAAACCACTCACCAGCTCCATTACAGGCCTCCACAATGTAGGCTTGAATATCACAGCCACCATCATATATGGGTTTTCCCCATGTCAAGGAGACAGTTGTTCTGGATGAGTCCACCACCTTGGGGTTGTTGGGTGGACCTGGTTTAAAGATGGGATCAAGAGCTTTGTAGTAGACTGTGGCAGGGCTAGGTGTGCCGATGCCTGCACCGTTCTCAGCTGAAACTCGGAACTCATAGCTGCGGTTTTCCAGGAGGCCTGTGACTCTGAAGCGAAGCTCGCAGATGGTACGCTTGTTGCACCTTGTCCATCTCACACCTTCCTTGTCACGCTTCTCAACTATGTATCCTTGGATGGCATTGCCACCATCATTAGTTGGCCGCTCCCAAGTCACCACCATGGAGTCTTTGGTGATGGTAGACACTTCCACCTCTGTTGGTGGGTGAGGGGTGACGAATGGGTTTCTGGCAATCATTGGCTCAGATTCCAGAGGTTCGCCAATTCCATATTTATTGACTGGGATCACTCTGAATATGTACTCATTACCAGGAAGAAGCTTGGTGATCTTGAGGTTCAGGGTCTGAACTTTAGGGTCAACAACAGTCCAGACCAATCTGCTTGTCTCTCTCCTCTCCACGATGTAATGGGAAACATCACTGCCACCGTCCTGCAGGGGGGACTTCCAGGCAATGGAGCACTTCTCACTGCTGACTCCATAGATGGAGATAGGGCCTGCTGGAGGGCCTGGTCTATCTAGAACCTTAACATTAATGTTCACAGATTTCTCCCCTCCAACATTCTTCACTAGCAATGTGTATTGGCCACCATCAACACGGATTGCCTCCTTGACGATCAGGCAGGCTGTAAAGTCAGTGTTCTTAATCTCTAAGCGGGCTGCTTCAGCAATCTCTTGGTTGCCTTTCATCCAATGGACAGCGGGAACAGGTTTACCAAAGAATCCGGCCTCAAGTTTAAATGTCTCTCCAGCATTTACCACTACAGCCTGGGAGTACTTGGAATCCAGGTCAATCTTGGGGGGATCCACTTCATCCTTCGCAGTAATACTTCCAGTGCTGTCAGAAGGCTTGCTATGGACACCAGCTGCATTCCTGGCAATAACCCGGAACTCATAGAGCTGGTCCTCAACCAGGCCTGTGACAACAAACTGAGTCTCGATAACATTGGCGAAGCTGGCCTTCATCCAGCGGCCATCTGCTCCCTCCTTCTTCTCCACCACATACCCGGTGACCTTGCTGCCACCATCATATTCAGGCTTGGTCCATTTCAGAGTCACCTGGTTTCTGGTGACAATAACAGCTTCTGGCTTTCCTGGGCTGTCACATGGGTCTCTGGCGACTTGCATCTCTGTCACTTTGCTAGCCTTGCTAAGGCCAACAACATTCACAGCATAAACTCTGAACTCATATTCGATACCCTCCTCAAGGCCAGCAGCTTTGAACCTGGTCTCTGGGATAATCTGTTTGTTCTGTTTGGCCCAGAGGATGCTATTCCTCTCTTTGAGCTCCACATGGTAGCCTAGAATCTTGCTTCCACCATCATTGCTAGGTTTCTCCCATACAATCACCATATTTTCCTTGGTGGCTGACTGAACTTCCACAGACCGTGGCTGACTGGGCACCTCAAATGGATATTGAGCAACAATGGTCTCAGAAAGCAGAACTGAAGACTTGCCATATCGATTTTCGGCAGCGATCCTAAACTGGTACTCAGATCCAGTCTTGAGACGAGCTGCTTTGATGGTGGTTCTCGCAACTGTAGCAGACACAATTTGCCAGTTAGTGGTGGATGTGTCTCTCTTTTCAACTACGTAATTGTTAATGGAGCAGCCTCCGTCATATTCTGGTGGGTTCCAGGACAAAACCAGGCTGTCAGCAGTGACCTCATCTAATTTGATAGGACCAGTGGGTGGACCAGGCTTATCCAGAACAACAACATTAATGTCTGTACTAGCCTCTCCTGTGGTGTTGCTCAATTTAACGGTGTATGTTCCTACATCATCTCTGCAGGCCTCCTTGATGACCATGTGAAGTTTATTTTCAGAAGCTTCTGCATTGACTCTAGTTGTTTCCTTAAGAGCAATGCCATCCTTGAGCCAAGTAACTGCTGCCTTTGGGAAAGCAGCATATGGTACATCTATCTTCAGATCATCTCCTGCCAGTACACTGAAGGTGGTGAAGATCAGCTTGAAGGCTGGGGAAATTACAAGATCTTTAGCCACAACCGGCATGCTAAGGGCACGAGGGTCACTCTTTCCCTTCTCGTTGGTTGCGGAGATACGGAACATGTACTCCTCTCCTTGAGTCAAGCCAGACACAACTGTTTCATTGGACTTGGAGACCATAACTTGGGTCCACTTGTCACTGCCTTTACCCTGCATCTCAACAATGTAGCCTGTTATCCTGCTGCCTCCATCATGGTCAGGTTTCTCCCAAGACAGAGTGACGCTTGTGCCTGTGACATCCAGTAATGACACCTTTCCTGGTGGCAGAGGCTTCTCTGATGCTTTAACTGGTTCCATAGTCTCTACTGGGAGGCCGATGCCATACTCATTTTCAGCCAAGATTCTGAAGAAGTAAAGCTTTCCCTCCTCCAGATCTCCAACTTTCCAGCTGGACTTGTGACAGCTTGCACAGACTGTTGAGTAGGCCTTCCTAGTTGACTCTCTTTTCTCAACAATGTAGTTGCGGACTCTGGAGCCACCATCAATAAGGGGAGCATCCCACACAAGGGAGACTGAATCTCTGGTGACTTCTTTGATTATTAGATTCTGAGGTGCTCCAGCAGTATCGAACACTCTGACATTGACAAAGGCTGTCCTGCTTCCTGAGGCGTTCTCAACAGTAACCATATATTTACCCCCATCAAACCTGTCCACGTTCTCCACCTGGAGTGTGGTGAAGGAAGGAGTAATTTCAATGTTGGCCTTATCCAGGGATTCCCCATGCTCTCTGGACCATTTGACTTCAGGCGCTGGTCTTCCCTTGATGGGGACAAACAGCCTGAGGGTGCTGCAGGCCCTGATGCAGACCACCTTACGGAGCTCTGCTCCAAGCTCAATCTCTGGAGGAAGCAGCCTGTCCTCGGATTTGGGTGTTCCAGGAACGCCGGCTGGCTCTCCAACACCTTCACAGTTAGTGGCACAAATGTTGATTTTATATTCCTGGTTTTCCTTCAGGCTGGTGATGGTAAATGAGGTGGCAGTCCATCCTTTCTTTGGAGTGTGGATAGTCCATTCATCTTCCTCAGGAAGGCAAGTCTCCACAATGTAGCCAGTGATTTCTGAACCACCATCATAGACAGGCTTGTTCCAGGCAACAGTGATGGAGGACTTGGTAGTGTCCAGCACTCTGGGGTTTCCAGGTGGTCCTGGCTGGAAAA
The DNA here is from genome assembly GCA_900302375.1 of Bathygadus melanobranchus. Lineage (NCBI taxonomy): Eukaryota > Metazoa > Chordata > Actinopteri > Gadiformes > Macrouridae > Bathygadus > Bathygadus melanobranchus. The sequence goes on along the minus strand of OMKP01084651.1, from coordinate 22,816 downwards.
TGGTGTCAATGGCTTTGTAGAAGGGACTGGAAGGACTAGGTTGGCTCAAACCAGCATTGTTTTCAGCTAGAATTCTGAATTCATATTCATGTCCTGGTGTAAGGCCGGACACCTTGAATCTGAGGTCTGTTACTGTCCTCTTGTTGCATTTGACCCAGCGTAGGCCAGTCTTATCTCTCCTCTCCACAATGTAGGTGTTGATGCTGCTACCTCCATCATGCTCGGGGCGCTCCCAGCAGACCACCATGGAGTCCTTGGTGATGGTAGTGACCTCGGGCTGCTGGGGTTGGTCAGCAACAACGTAAGGGTTGACACAAATAACAGCTTCTGATTCCACAGGCTCACCAATGCCATACTTGTTTACGGCCATGACCCTGAATACGTACTCATTACCCTTCAGAAGCTTCGTAACCTTGAACCTATTAGCTTGAAGGTCTGTAGCCACATTGGTCCAGGCGAGCCTACTAGTCTCACGCCTCTGAATGATAAAGTACTCAATCTTAGCACCACCATCGTGTGGGGGATGAAGCCAGTTGAGAACACACCTTTCAGCAGCAATGTCAGACACAGTGAGACAGTCTGGAGGTCCAGGTCTGTCAAGCACCTTAACATTGAATGTAAACTTGGCAAAGCCACCCGGGTTGCTTGCTGTGAGAGTAAAGGCTCCACCATCTCTTCTCAAGGAGTCCTTGCTCACCAGAGTTGTGTGGAAGTCAGAGGACTTGATTTCCAGTTTTGCTGTATCCTCAAGCTCTTTACCATCTTTGGACCATACCAAAGAGGGGATAGGTCTACCGGTCACGTTGGCCTCCAGTTTGAACACCTCTCCTGCCATGACCAAAACTGTGCTGCTATAGGAAGAGTCAACATCAAGCCTGGGTTCCTCAATGTCATCTCTGCATGTGATCTCCTCTGATGGTTGAGATGGGGAACTCACAGCTCCTGCAGAGTTTCTGGCACACACACGGAATTCATAAGTGGCATCTTCTGTCAGACCACTGACCGTGTAAATAGTCTCCAGGATGTTGTTGAAATTAGCTTTAAGCCAGCGTCCATTGGGGAGCTCTCTTCTTTCTACTGTGTATCCAGTGATGGAGAATCCACCATCTCCCTCTGGTTTTGTCCATGAGACAGTGACTTCATGTCTGGTGATGTTCAGAGCCATGGGTCTGCCTGGAGGGTCTATGGGGTCCAGAGCATACATGGTCTCAGAGGGCTTGCTAGCTTTGCTCAAGCCAGCCATGTTTTCAGCAATGACACGATATTCATATGCGATACCATCGACAAGGCCTGTTGATTTGAAGATATTTCCAACAACCAATGCCTTGCTGATCTTCTGCCACAGAATGCTGTTCTTCTCCTTCCTCTCCATATGGTATCCCAGGATCGGGCTGCCTCCGTCTGAGGAGGGCTCATTCCAGCTCAGAGTCATGGAGTCCTTGTTGAAAGATGTTACAGATGGTGTACCCGGTTGCCCCGGCACATTGAATGGATATGCAGCAACAACTGACTCAGAAACAATGGAGGGTCCAATGCCATATCTGTTCTGGGCCTTGACACGGAATTGATACTGTATTCCTGTGGTCAGGCGGGCTGCTTTGAATGTGGTCCGAATAACTGTAGCCGCCAACTCCATCCAGGAGGTGCCAATGGTCTCCCTCATCTCAACAATGTAGTTGTTGATGGGAACACCTCCATCACTCTCTGGTCCCTCCCAGGACAGGAGAACATAATCACATGATACCTCTTCTATCTTGATGGGTCCAGTGGGAGGCCCAGGAATGTCATGGACAAGGACTGTTATGGTGTCAGTGACGGTACCCAGGAGGTTCTTTCCAATGACTGAATACTGGCCTCCATCTGTCCTCTTGATTTCATTAATATTGAGTATTGTGGAGGTAGCTGTGGTTTCTGTATTGATCCTCTGTGTCTCCTTCAACACTGTGTCTTCCTTCTTCCAGGAAACAACAGGTCTGGGTTTGCCAAGCACTGGGATCTCCACCTTGACTCTGTCCCCAGCCTTAGCAATCACAGTCTTCTGGTAGACGCTACGTAGGTCAAATGATGGTGCACTTGTCTGTTCTTTAATTATGGCTGGTCTGCTTTCACGAGGATCGCTCCTGCCTGATGCATTAACTGCCATTATGCGGAATATATATTCCGCGCCCTCAGTCAGATCTGTGACAACATAGTCCAGGGCCTTGATGGCAGCCACGTGGATCCATTGGTCTGTATCTGTCTTCTGGGCTTCAATGACGTATCCTGTGATCAAGGTACCACCGTCATGCAGGGGCTTGGTCCAGGCCAGGCTAGCACTGTCTGAAGATACATCCGTGACATATAGATCCTCAGGAGCCGAGGGGGCCTGGGACACACGGATGGGCTCGGAGGTTTCAGCAGGCTCTCCCACTCCAAGGTCGTTTTCAGCAGACACACGGAAGTAATAGTAAGAACCCTCTTCCAAGTCAGGGATCTTGAAGGAACATTTCTGCCATTTAGTGCTCAGGACTGTATAGGCTTTCTTGGTAGCCTCTCTCTTCTCAATGATGTAGTTGTGAATCTTAGAGCCACCATCAATGATGGGGAATTCCCATTGTAGGGTGATGCTACTCTTGGTGATCTCTCTGGGTTTGAGGTTGATGGGGGGTCCAGGCGTGTCCAGAACCTTGACGTTCACAAAGCCAGTCTTCTTTCCAGCAACATTTTCCAGGCAGAGGTTATATTTGCCGGCATCATATCTGGTGCAGTCAGGGATGACCAGCAGTGTATAGGACTCTGTCGTGTCAATGTGAGCGCGCATCTTCAGGTTGGTGTCATCTTTACTCCAGGTCACATCAGGAACGGGACGTCCCTTGATGGGAACAAACAGGCGTATGGAGGCGCGACACCGGACCACCAGGGTTCTCCTCAGCTCAGCATCAAGCTCAAAGTCTGGTAGGGTTTCCTGATCAATTAGCTCAATCACCTTCTCAACTTCTGCAGGTTCTCCGACTCCCTCAGAGTTCACAGCTCTGACTCTGAAGTGGTACTTTCCTCCCTTCTCGAGGTTGCCAATAACGTATTCTGTGATTCTAAGAAGCGCCTGTGTCGCTGTGTCCCAGTCATCATGTCCCTCCTTCTTGTACTCAACAATGTATCCATCCACATTCAGACCTCCATCATAATGAGGTCGACCCCAACTGAACGTGGCCGTAGTTCTTGTGGTGTCTGTGATTCTGGGGTTGGACGGAGGACCAGGTGGATCTGATGTGAAGTAAAAAAATATGTATTTAGTATAATTTTGTGTAAATCAATACTACTGCCATTTTGATCCGTTAGGTTAATGTTTGCGACGTGAAGTTTTACTTACATACGATATCCTTGGTCATAACTGGGTGAGAAGGCTCACTGGGTGCTCCAAAGCCAGCCTTGTTCTCCGCAGTCACTCTGAACTCGTACTCAACTCCCTCACTCAGACCCTGCACCTTGAAACGCAAGTCAGGGACTGTCCTCTTACATGCTCTCACCCAGCGCATTCCCTTCTTCTCCTTCCTTTCCACACAATATCCTCTGATGTCACTTCCTCCGTCCATGATTGGTCTCTTCCAAGAAATGGTGACAGAGTTTCGGCTGATGTTATCAACCTCTGGGGTTGATGGTGGACCGGGTGCGCCTGGAGGAAGAACAAAACCATTCTTCCTTAGATGATAAAATCTTAGATATTAGATATTCCTACATCAGATTAGATATTCATCATCAGATTGGAAAACGCATCCTCATGTAGAATTTACACAAGCATAATAGCTTATACTTACGGTAACTGTCAATCATTTTGATTGGGCCAGACTGCGTTGAGTCCCCAGTGCCATACTGGTTGACAGCAGACACTCTAAAGATGTACTCGTTGCCCTTGATCAGCTTGCTTGCCACATGTCTGCAATCCATGACATTTTCCGCTAGCTTGGTCCACAGCAGACGGCTGGTCTCTCTCTTCTCCAGGATGTAGCATTTAATGGAGCAACCCCCGTCTTCATCAGGTGGAAGCCAAGTCAGGGTACACTTCTCAGCTGAAATGTTGCTGGCCTCAATTGGGCCTGGAGGTCCGGGGATGTCCAGGACTTTGACCTTGATGTGGTCTTCCTTGATACCGAAGGGGTTGCTGGCGGTGATGGTGTACTCTCCTGTGTTCTTCCTGCTGGCGTACTTGATGGACATGGTGGAGGAGGTGGGGGTGCTGGTGATGGTGACAACGTCAGAGTTCTTGCACTCACGACCAGCCTTGGACCACACGGCTGTGGGGGGAGGTTTACCAAGGATCTTGGAGGCAGAGATGACGATTGTGTTGCCAGCCCTCACAGAAACATCTTTCATTTCTGGGTCGATGGTGATGGATGGAGGCTCTGTAGCAGACATAACAGCAAGTTGATTACTGTGTACCCATGTATTAACACTACGTATGTATATCCAAAATATTGAGATACTCTGTCTCATTACGATGTGTGCATGTATTGTTAACACTATGAATGTAGATGCTCTTTATCCTACCATATTCGTCCTTGCAGGTGAGCAGCTCTGTGGGTTCGGAGGCAACGCTGACGGCTCCAGCAGCGTTCCTAGCTCTGATCCTGAACTCGTACTGAGCTCCCTCCGTCAGGTCGGTGACGGTGAAGGCACAGCCTTGGATGTTGACGTGGTTGGCCTTGGCCCAGGTCTTGGTTCCGGCCTCCAGCTTCTCTACCATGTACCCTGTCAGCTTGTGGCCGCCGTCGTACTTGGGCGCCGTCCACATCAAAGTAACAGAGCTCCTGGTGACGTTGATCACATCAGGCTTCCCCGGAGGATCTGGGAGAGAACCAAACATCAAATCATACATCAGCATTTATATATACCTGTTTTCAGGGCTTCTGTGCCTTTATGGCCATCTGGAGACAGCAAAGTGGGTTGAAGAAGAGAGGGAATGTATGTATCATAGGACCGGAACCTGGGTCACATACAAGTCCTATTACATATGTGGTTAGCACACTATATTTTGGTTTTGATATTTTAGGCATTTTTGATTTTTTTGATAGGACAGCGTAGATTGACAGGAAAGCCAGAAGAGAGAGGGGATGATCTGTAGCAAAGGGCCCAGGCTGGACTCGAACCCAGGCCATTGCGGTAAGGACTTAGCCTTAATGGTATGCATTCTACCAGGTAAGCCTTATTATATTAAACCATATATTTTAAAAGGTCAAATTGAGTAACCTCCTAGCGTAAGCAGTGAACTCACCGATAGGATCCAGGGCGACCACAGCTTCAGTCACCTTGCTGGCTTTTCCCAGGCCAGCCATATTCATGGCCATGACCCGGAACTCATATTCCAGCCCCTCGATGAGGCCGGTGACCCTGCACTCCTTCACCCTCAGAGGAGTCTTACTGGCCCTCTTCCACATCAGACTGTTCCTCTCTTTAAACTCCACATGGTATCCTACACACATACACACACATACACAGTTAATTCATCTTGGTCAATCAAATAACCTGACAACATATGGTCCTTTTACATTGAACACGATTGTTGATTTTTTCCCACGTTAATAAAGTCATGGAGCTGAGTGGGGTCCAAAGTCATGGTATGTGCACATGGGACTGTGCACATACGACGTGATTTCGGTTTCACAACAGCACCAAGATCAGCAATTAAATCGGTTAACCAATCACGATCAGGTATTGTCATAGTCACCATGGGCACTGTACATGTTGTAGGAAATACAGAGGTACTTCTAGCCTATGTCCCTCTTATTGCATCCATAGTGGTAAACTACATTTATAGATATATCTATTGATCATTAATCTTAATAGCAGTTGCCGCTATCTATAGCCCTAAAGTTTACTTTACGGCTATGCACTGACTTTCCACTGAGGTATGTGAAGTTAGGTTGCTTTTGTTAACATGATGGTATGCAGTTTCGTTTTTGATATCAGCTTTCTCCAAAAGAATGATAGCCTACATTTAGTTATCGAAGAGGGAAACCTGTTCCTTAAATCTCCAAAACATGGATGTTTTAAAGATTGCTCCAAATGCACACCGAGACATACCCATTTATCATAATCCCCCTCATCCATAAACTGCCATTCACTACAGTATTTTACACCTGGATTAAAAAGTGAAAATTGGATCCTCTAAATACATAGGATATTTTGGACGGAGCATAAGCTCATATTCACTAGGCTATATGAGGTTGAGGATTTAATCCATCTGTCTTTTTAACTGGCGCAATTCTTATTGGAAAATGCAGCATCGTAGTAGCAGTCACATCGTAACTGATAGTCTAATTTTTTTCAGTTTTTCTCGCTTTTTTGCATTGTCTGATCTAAAAGGACCTTTACAGTATACATTATCAGTAAGCATCATTACTACATATTATTAGTAATATTTAATCATTATATATTATCGGTAATAATTAATAGTTATGTTACCGGTGATTGCGGAACCCCCAGAGTCTTTGGGGTCAGTCCAGGTCAGGATGGCAGACTCGTGGCGGATGCTAACGATCTCTGGAGGAGCAGGAGCTTCGGGAACATCTAGAGAACAAACACAGAAGAAGAGAGACATATAGAACATCATTACAGCATCCCTGATGTAACCTGATGTAACAATTGGATGAAGATCATGTTGAGTTCAAAGTTACTCACTGAATGGATGCTGTGCAACAACTGGATCCGATCTAAGATACTCTCCAACTCCGTATTTGTTCTCTGCGAACACTCTGAAGATGTACTCTATTCCATCATGGAGCCTGATCACCCTCATGGTGTTCTTCTGGATTGCCGAGGCCACCGTGGCCCACTTGCTGTCTGTGGTCCTCCTCTTCTCTACGATGTAATTAGACACCTCTGCGCCCCCGTCGTCCTTGGGCGGACCCCACTCCAGGGTGATTCCGTCGGCCGTGATTTCATCAAATTTGATGGGTCCTGTGCAGACCCCTGGCCGTCCCATCACCTTCAGGCTGAACTTGCAGTCATTGGAGCCGGCGGTGTTCCTGGCTGTGATGGTGTAGGTGTCAGCGTCGGTCCTCTGGCAATCTCTGATGAGCAGGGTGGTTACGCCCTGAGAAGCCTCCACACACATCCTGCCAGTGTCTCCTAGGGAAACGTCTCCCTTCTTCCAGGTTGCCGTGGGATACGGGACACCTATCAGAGGGATGTTGATGCGCATGGTGGTGCCCTCCTTGGCCACGTAGGTCAGATCATGCAGACCACTCAAGTCACAACCAGGTGGAACTGGAAGTCAAGACAACCACAAGCAATGTTAACACAATACCTTTCAATAACAGAAGAAACACTGAACATCATCTTAAATTAGTCATCAACAATAATCCCTAGAATAATGCATTGGTGAACCAAGATGATCTTACCAATCTGGTCCTTGGCCACAATGGTCAGCTCAGTAGGGGGTCCTTCTCCGGATTCATTGAGAGCTTTGACTCTGAAGGAATACTCTTTACCCTCTGTGAGCTCTCCCAATGTGTGGTACATGTTCTTCCCCTTCTCCAGCAGTTTCCACTTCTCCTCCCCCTCGCTCTGCTCTAAGATGTAGGAGGTGATGTGGCTGCCTCCATCGCTGATGGGCTTCTTCCAGCCCAGGGTCACAGAGTCCTTGGTAATCTTCTGAGGTTTGAATTCTGACACCGGGCCAGGTTGTTCTGAGGTAAGGTAATCATGGGACCAAGATCAGACATGTAGCCAAGTGGTGATCATCATAGTCACTGACCTTACCCATCATTTTCCTTTCACATTCCACATTTTCATACATTTAAATGGAGTTTTGCTCATATTCAGTTATTTTGTCATTCACATTTGAATTTGTAGCCAAAGGAATTAAAAGTTGTAGTCAGCAAGTATACATGTGAGTTTCACAAAACCGTTGTGTGCAGAACACACGAAAACTTGTGATCCTTGTGGTTTTACCTGAGGCTCTGACGGAGCCGGGCGTCTCGCAGCCCTCTCCGATGCCGTAAGCGTTTTCACCTAGCACCCTGAAGCAGTAGGATTGCCCCGCTTCAAGGTTGGTTATCCTGAACGAGGTTTTGTGGCAGCCTGTAGCAACACAGGTCCATGCCTTTCTCTCCGCCAGGCGCTTCTCCACAATATAGTTCTTCACTGGGCTTCCACCATGGATCAGAGGGGGTTCCCAGGTGATGAAGGCGTGGCTTCTGGAAGTCTCCTTAACAACCAGGTTGGCTGGAGGTCCAGGAGTAGCTAAGAGAAGAACATGTTTACATTATGTTTTTAGTCCTTTTAATTGAACAGTGAGGAACATGTATTGGGGGTGTTATGTACCCTAGAAAATTGAAACAAAGCCCAGCCCAATCATATCTTCATCTTGCAGTTAAATTATTGAAGAATTAGCACCCATCAGTAGACAGAATAGTTTGTAGCCAGTCATAGTTGAAAGAATTTGTGCTCTTACCGAGGACCTTGACAATGATAGTGTAGCTCTTGGAGCCACTGCTGTTCTCCAGGGACAAAACGTACTTTCCAGCGTCGTATCTGTTGATGTCTTCTATCATCAACAGTGTGTCCCACTCGGAGCTCTTGATGAGCACACCCTGCCTCTCCTTCAGGTTGGCACCCACCTTGGTCCAGGTGACTTTGGGGGTGGGTCGTCCCTTCAGGGGAACATAGAGCCTCATGGTGACGCCTGCTCTCAGGACCAAGGCTTTACGCAGGTCAGCGTCCAACTCAGCCTCTGGAGGGACTGCAGTACAGAGCACAGCATGTTCTCTGATTAATGCACAGCACCTACAACAACAGCTGACATATCACAAGGTGGTCGAACTTACTAAGGATGTCCTTGGGCATGTGGTTCCCTGGGATATCACTGGGCTCGCTGTATCCAATGCTGTTAACGGCCGTCACTCTGAACTGGTACTCAGTGCTGTCCATAAGGCCAGTCATCAGGAACTTGGTGGCCTGGAGCTTTTTGGGAACATTACATTTGGTCCAGTCCTCAGCCTCAGCTCGCTTGCACTCTACCAGGTATCCGATGATTTCACAACCCCCATCATAAGCTGGTTTAGTCCAAGTCAAACTGATGGAACTCTTTGTGGAATCAACCACCTTAGGGAAGGCGGGGGGGGCAGGAGGATCTGGAATAGGCAGAGAGGATAACATTGATATGAATTCTGTTGAGCATGGCTTAAAATACCAATATACTGTATAGTACTGCTATCTATCACTTGCACTATGATTCAACTACTACTATTCATGCAGATGACAGAATTGTAAAAGGGTATAGTATTCCATTGACACATTTTATAAACCTATGGACCAAACCATTTGACTTACAGACGGGGTCTACAGCCAGGGCAGCATTCGACGCATCACTGGGTTTTCCCAGGCCGGCTTTGTTCATGGCAATGACTCTGAACTCGTACTCTGACCCTTCGGTCAGCTGGACGGCCTTGATGGTCCGGTCGATAACAGGTCTGCGGTTGACCTTGGCCCAGGTCAGCTCTGTGGCCTCGCGTTTCTCTATCATGTATCCCAGGATGGTGGCCTTGCCGTCATTGGCGGGGGCCTTCCAGCTGACCGTCATGGAGTCCTTGGTGATGTTGGTGATGACTGGGGGGTCACAGGCACCTGGTACATCTGTGAGAGAGAACCCCACCAAGGAGAGCATCAGCAGACTGATCCAAGAGCTGTACAGTCCAACCCTACACTCTATATCACAGCTATAGTCTAACCCTACACCCTATCTAACAACTGGACAGTCTAACTCTACACCCTATCTAACAGCTGGACAGTCTAACCCTACACACCATCTAACAGCTGTACAGTATCACCCTATACCCTAACAGCCTATCCCTACACATCATATCTGATGGTGCATCTTCCTTGAGGAGAGCTGTAAAGCTATGAAGCCACATGTTATTACCGTATGGGTTCTTGACCATGATGGGGCCAGTCATGACAGCGTCTCCCACTCCATACTGGTTCTCAGCACTGATTTTGAATTCATACTCGTGGCCCTCGATGAGTTTCTCCACATTGCAGTCAGTGGAGTGACCGTGGATGTTGGAGCTGACCTGCGCCCAGTTGGCCCTGCTCGTCTCTCGCTTTTCTATGATGTAGTTAGTGATCTCAGAACCACCGTCGGCCATGGGCGGCTGCCAGCGGAGCTTCACGTGGTCAGAATACACCTTGCCAATCTTCAATGAGGCAGGAGGGCCTGGTTTGTCTGGAGCGAGACATAAATCATTAAATAATATATATAGCCACCCTCGAGTTCATAGTACTTAGCCATTGTATTTTAGCCAATGTTGTGACAATAGGGTGGGATCATACCTAACACCTTGACCTTGATGGTGGCATACTTGGTACCATTGATGTTCTCAGCAGTGATGGTGTAGTCCCCAGACTCCTTCCTGGCGACGGAGTAGAGCTCCAGCAGGTGGACATGTTTCTTCTGACTCATCTTCATGCCCTCGGCCAGGACAAGAGGAGCTCCATCCCTCTTCCAACTCACCTTGGGCAGGGGCTTACCGAACACCTCAGCATCCAGGATGATGTTGTCTCCAGCCTTCACCACGATCAGGTTCTTCATGTTGAGACCTAACTCTACACGGGGAGTAACTAAAAGACAGAGGAACGACTTTATTAATGGTTGCTCAAGGTAGCATATGTAGCAAAACAGATGATTTCAGTGTTTTGTTTCAACTTACTTGAAGTCAAATTTAAACACACTCATAAAAAAGTAATTAATAATTTGATTCTAATAAACCAACAGCCTGCACTAATCAGTAGGAGTAGTGATGATGGCGTACCATTCTCTGCGAAGACAGGGATGGAGTCGGACAGCTCAGAGGGCTGGCTGGCATTGATGGCTGTCTTGGCGATAATGCGGAACTGGTACCGCTGTCCCTCCTCCAGGCCGCTCACCACGTAGTCCTCTGTCTGGATGTTCATGCAGTTAGTGTTACAGCGCGTCCACTTATCCTCGGGGATCTTCATGTACTCTACGTAGTAGCCAATCAGCTTGCTGCCTCCGTCGTGTTTGGGGCGGCTCCAGACCAATGAGACCGTGGACTTGGTGACGTCCATAGGCTCTGGTTTACCCGGTGGGTCTGGAGGGAACAACGAGACGATACAGATATACGTACAACTAGAGCCATAAACCCTATCAGATACAAAGACAGATATACAACTAGAGGAAAACACCCGTTTAAAAAGAGGCCAGTGCATACCGACAGCTGTCCTGGCTGCAATGAAGTCGGTCTGTTTGCAGGGCTTGCCCTGGCCAGCCTGGTTGATGGCAGATACTCTGAAGGTGTACTCCAGGCCCTCGATGAGGCCAGAGCAGGTGTACTGGGTGGATTTCACCACAGATTCGTTGGCCTTGACCCAGAGCAGGCTGTTCCTTTCCTTCCTTTCGATGCAGTAGCCAGTGATGGGGCTGCCGCCATCACTGCTGGGCTTCTCCCATGACAGGATGACGTAGTCCTTGTTGATCTTATTGACCTGGAAGTTTCTGGGCTCACTGGGAGGATCTGGAGAAGTGAGACAACAGTCACATGTGTACATTGAGGTATAAATATACCTTTAAATACTTTTTACTAAATCTATTTCAGACGACTCACCAAATGGATATCTGGCAATGGTCCTCTCTGAATAGATGGGCTGGGAGATGCCGAAGCGGTTCTCAGCACGAACACGGAAGCCATACTCTTTCCCAGTGGTGAGTTTGGTGACCCGGAAGCTGCATTTAGTACAGGAGGTGGAGGCAGTGAGCCAGTCTCCCTGGCTCACGTCACACTTCTCAATGATGTAGTTGGTGATGTGGCTGCCTCCGGTTTCCTGAGGAGGGTTCCACAGCAGGGTGCAACCGTCTAGGTCCAGCTCCGTCACCTCCAGCGGTCCCTCAGGAGGACCAGGGATGTCTGAGAGAACCAGAGGGCAGCCATGTTAAATCAATTACTAAGACTAAAATATACTAGGCTAGACTTTATAGTGATGGGTACTACTGACCCATGATGACGACTTTGAGGATCTGGTTGATCTTGGATGTGCTGTTCTCAACAGACAGGCTGTAGTAGCCGCTGTCGGCCCTGTTGACGTTCTTAATGGACAGAGTGCAGGTGGTCAGAGTCTTAACAACAGACAGGCGGTCTGACGTGAGGACGTCCTCATTCCCCTGTTTCCATTTGCATAATGGAGCAGGTTTTCCAGCCACGATGGCTTCAACCACCAACTTAGATCCAGCCCTCACAGTCACGATGTCCGGCATGATGATCTTAGGAGCCACTGGGCACAGAAAAGGAAGGAAATGTTACTGCCCTGTTCCTTCCAAAACTTGTCTATGCAGTGTTTATGTAATGGTGTGTCAATGTACTGTGTATGTATTGTGCACGTGAAGCGTGTCTACCTAAGTGTGTATGTGATGTGCATGTGAACTCACTAAGCTGCTCCTTGACTTCGAATACGCCCTCTGCCTCTCGGGCCAGGCTGACACCGACTGAGTTCCTGGCAGCGACTCTGAACTTGTACTTGGTTCCCTCCTTCAACCCCACCACCACAATGGTCAGGTCTTTGACCACAGAGTAGGGGGTCCACTTGTCCTCGGCAGAGCCTTCCTCCTGGTAGTCCACCACATAGCCGTTGATCTTGGCTCCTCCGTCTCGGAGGGGCTTCAGCCAGCCCAGCGTGGCACTGTTCTTGGTGATCTCCAACACTTCCATCTTCTTAGGAGGGTCGGGTTCACCTAGTCACATGGTGTGAGATGAAGAACAGAGGAATGCAAGCTATGTTCAAGACTGCACTAATCAGAACTAATTTAGCAGTCAAAACTATACTCAAAATTGGAGAAAACGTTTTTCTTTCATTTAATTGATTAATTTACATATGTTTCTGGATAGAAAACAATGGAACTGTATTTTCCACTTTGGCCTCATCTTAGAAACATTAAAACTGTTGTTAAAGAGTGGTTTCTATGAAAGAGTTTCTATGCTACCTGAGCAGCGCTACACTTACTGATGGGGTCCACAGCCAGGTAGGACCTGGGGGAGTCCTGAGGGACGCCGATGCCATACTTGTTGCAGGCCATGACTCTGAAGTAGTACTCGATGCCTGGGCTCATGTTGGTGACCTTAAAGCTGGTCTTCTTCAGATCCTCACTGCATTTGTTCCAGGTCTTCCTATCCACCTCACGCTTCTCCACAATGTATTTGAGAATTTGACTGCCACCATCGTTGTCTGGAGGAAGCCATGACAGCTGAGCAGTCGTCTTGGTGACATTAGTTGCATCCAGACCACCAACAGGTCCAGGAGTGTCTGTCAAATACATAATACATATTCCATGAGCCTTTCAAATAAGCACTGCTGCAGAGGTGTTTACTGTTGTATTTCACAACCACAACAGAAAAAAAACAACGCTATTTCTTACCCAGGACTTTGACACGGACAAACACAGCCTTTTCTCCAACAGAGTTGGACAGGGACAGAGAGTATTTTCCAGAATCCTCTCTGGTGCTCTCAGGAATGACCAGGAAGGACATGGTGTCCACCTGATCGATGTGACCCCTGCGGACCACGTTGTCCACACCCATGCGCTTCCAGGTCACCTTGGGTGCAGGTCGGCCTCGGATGACAGCAAACAGCCTGATGGGACATCCGGCCCTGACAGACAAACCCTTCCTCAGACTGGCATCCAGGTCAATCTCTGGGGCCTCTGTTGTCATGGAAACACAATCAACAATCAGGTTACTGTCTTCTTTATCATCAATAGCAATTGTGCGTAAACAACATTTGCAAGAAAGTGTGATTGAGCGAATTAACAACTGTCTCACCCAGGATCTCTTTGGGGGAGACGGCCTCCCTTAGGTACGCATGGCGTCCCCAGCCCACCTGGTTCTGGGCAGACACCTTGAAGTCATACTCCAGTTTCTCATCCAGCTGTCCGATGGTGAACTCAGTGAGGACCAGTGGGCCGTGGGTGTTGATCCTCTTCCAGCCCTCAGAGGGCTTCTCTGGGTCGGCATCGCTCTTCAGCCTCAGGTCCAGGCTGTAGTTGATGATGGGAGCGCCACCATCGTACACGGGTCTGGACCAGCTCAGAGTGATGGAGGTCTTTGTGCTGTCAGCCACTTTCAGGAATGCAGGGGGACCAGGGGGCTCTGAGTACAATAGAAGATAAATAGTCATGATGAATTCATCCAGCTAATACATGCTATGAACTGAAAATAACATGAGCTCATCTATGTGTTTATTTATCAGCGATTACCCACCGATTGGATCCTTGGCAGTCACGGGTCTGCAGGGCTTGCTGGGCTCTCCCAGGCCCACCTCGTTCTCAGCCTTGACTCTGAACTGATACTCATGGTTGGGGATAAGGTTGGTCACCTTCATGCGTCTCTCTGAGATGGGACTCTTGGTGCAGGGAACCCAGCGCACAGCTCTCTTCTCCTTCCTCTCCAGGATGTAGCCGGTGATCGACTTTCCTCCATCGTTCTCTGGAGGAGCCCAGACGACGGTCATCTCCTCTTTTCCCACCTGGAGGAGAAGCAAACAGTTGTCAGTCTTACTATTTATTAGTACCATCGTGGTCTCATTGAAGATGAGTGTAAAGTGTTTTACTTTTGCTGTATAATACTAAAAGACATTGTGAGTGCCCTTCATCATCCCTACCCTGACAAGACTCTACAACGGGGGCTTTCTTATCCTACCTTTGAGACCTCAGGAGCCTCAGGAGGTCCAGGTTTGTTGAACTGGGTCTTGACAGTGACAGGCTTGCTCTCCATGGCTGGGCCTGTGCCCATCTTGTTCTCAGCTCTCACTCTGAAGATGTACTCATTGCCTTCCACCAGGCGGATAATGTTGCAGTAAGGAGTGACCACAGAGGCAGAATATGTAGACCAGACCATTCTTCTGGTCTCACACTTCTCCAGAATGTAGCTGTCCACTTCACATCCACCGTCATCCTCTGGACCATCCCAGATCACTCTGCACTTGTCAGCTCCAATCCCGGTAACCCTGAGGTTCCTCACGGGACCAGGGATATCCAGCACGTTGATGTTAGCGTATGCTGTGAAGCTGCCCACAGAGTTGGTGGCACTGATCACATACTTGCCAGTGTCTGTACGCTTGGACTTGGTCAAGAGGAACTTGGAGTAGTCAGCACCGGTCTCATAGCTCATTCTGGGGTTATCTCCTGTTGCTTTGTCCTTGACCCACTTGACCTCTGGTTGGGGTTTTCCTCTCAGGGCAGCCTCTATCCTGACCGACTCTCCGGCCTTCACTGTCAGTGTTCCAGCCAGCTTCAGGTCGATCACTGGCTTCTGGATCTCCTCCCTCACCAATATATCACAGAGATTCACCCAGTCACTCTCCCCACCCTCGTTGACTGTCTGCACCCTGAATAAGACAAATTATGATTCAGAAACATTAAAAAACATGATAAACATGACTTATAAGACATTAGACATAACGTTTAAACTAGTAATGGACAAATGCTGCAACAGACCTGAAGGTGTACGTCTGGTTCTCAGTGCACTTGTCAGCCATGAAGAATGTGTTGGTGAGAGGACCAGCATTGAGTTTCTCCCACTCCTTACCATCCTTCACCTTACACTCCAGGTTGTAGGAGATGTTGGGGCTACCACCATCAAAATCAGACTTCCTCCATCTGAGGTACACGTGGTTCTTGCCGATATCAGTGGCCCTGAATTTCTCAGGCTCTCCAGGATTCTCAATGGGGTCGACAGCCAGCAGGGGCGTCTTGGTCTCCACGGTGGGCCCTGGGCCTATCTTGTTCTCAGCACAGACACGGAACAGGTACTCATGTCCTTCCATGAGCTTGGCCTTGATCATGCGGTTGGTGCAGGTGGATGAGATCATAGACCACATACTGATGCTAGGCTCACGGCACTCCACAATGTAGTTAGTGATCTCAGAGCCACCGTTGTCTTTTGGAGCTTCCCAGTTAACCATACAGGAGCCCTTGGTGGCGTAGGTGAGGTGGAGGTTCTGACAGTGGCCAGGTCGGTCCAGGACGTTGACTGTGATAATGCAGGTGGCTTCGCCACCCTCGTTGGATGCCTTCAGGTTGTACTGGCCGTGGTCGTCTCTGGTGGCCTCCTTGATCTTCATGTGGACCACTGGCAAGTTCTGGGTGATGGTGATGCGTTTGGTGTTTTCCAGAACAGTCTCTCCCTTAGACCACAGGATCTCAGGGTCTGGACGAGCCTTGACGTAGCCTGTGATGTTGATGTTGTGTCCGACACGCACAGTGAGACGGTCACGGCAAGTAGCCTCCATCTCTAGCTCAGGTGGAATGAGGATGTCCTGAGCAGTGATGGACTCTGGGATCTCTCTGGATTCTCCGTCTCCGATCATATTGGAGGCAAGGACTCTGAACCTATATTCCAGCCCTTCCTCCAGGCCCTTGACTCTGTAGGCACACTGTTTGATGAAGTCATCCAGGTTCACCTTCTTCCACTCCTCACTATCAACCTTCTTCATCTCCACTGTGTAGCCTAGGATGGGGCTGCCTCCATCTTTGTTAGGTTTGGTCCACACCAGGTCAGCGGTGGACTTGCTGTAGTCCTTGACCTTGGGGTTGACTGGGGGGCTTGGTACAGTGATGGGCCTGCAAGGCTTGCAGGGGTCCGAGACAGGAGAAGGACTACTGAATCCAGCAATATTTTCAGCGAATACTCTGAACTCATAGTCATTGCCTTCAAACAGGCCCAGAACTCTGTACCTGAGTTCCTTGCAGGGCGTCTTGTTCACACGGATCCACTTTCCTCCGATATGTCGGCGTTCAATTATGTAGCCAGTGATTTGGCTGCCACCATCAGACAAAGGCATGGTCCAGCCAACCGTGACGGCGTCCTCTGCGATATCCGAGGTGTGTGGTTTACCAGGGTGGCTTGGGGCCTCAAATGAGTGCTGGGCGACTGTGGGCTTGCTCTCCAGAGGAGCACCAATACCCATTTTATTCTCAGCGCGGATTCGGACCACATACTCAGCTCCCTTCTGCAGACGGGAGATCTTGAGTTTGGTGGCAATGCTGCTAGAGCTGACTCCTCCCCAGGTCTCCTTGTTGGATTCTCTCTTCTCAACGATGTAGTTGGTGACTGGGCTGCCACCATCATCTTTGGGAGGACGCCATTCGATCTCCATGGAGTCTGGTGTAACTTCCAGGATATTGACGGGTCCAATGGGAGCAGCGGGAACGTCCAGAACAGTGACATTGAGCGCAACGGTCTTGCTTCCAGCTGGGTTGGACACCGTCAGCAGATAGCTGCCAGTGTGGTTTCTGGTACAATCGTTGATGCTGAGCACAGTAGAGAAGTTGTCTGTATCTATCTTGACATTACCCTCAGTGGTGATCTCTTCTCCCTCGATACACCACTTAGCAGTGGGAACTGGCATTCCTTTCATGATGGCTGGCAGCCTGATGATGCTGCCGGCCTTGACAATGATGCCCTCAATCAGCTTAACGTCCACCTCAACGATGGGAGCAACTGGACAAACACAGACACAAAAAGAAGGTCTTGTTATGACACTGAAGTTATATAAATTATGTGATTAACAGTGTATCATATAAGATATACGATAAGATAAGAGTTAGGTTGCGTGACATCTAACCCAGTTTCTCCTGGCAGAGGACGGGAACGGTGGTGTCGGGTCTACTGAGGCCGATGGCGTTCTCAGCTCTAACACGGAAACGATAGGTCTTTCCCTCCTCCAGGCCAGTCACATGACTCTCAGGGATGCTGACGGTCTTCCACTCATCCCATTCCCTCTCTCCCTCCTCCTGGTACTCAACCAGGAAGCCAGTGATGTTACTTCCTCCATTGCGGTCAGGCCAGTTCCATACCAGCCACACCTCAGTCTTGTCGACATCAACGTGATGCAGGTCCTTGGGTGGGCCAGGTGGGACTGAGTAGCCACAGACAGATGATATTACATTAGATCACAGATATGTCTAGGTATGCTAGTTATCCTATGTACTGGGTGTGTTACTCACACAGGGGGTTGATGGCCTTGATGGACTTTGGTGTCGCCACATATTCACTCCTGCCAAACTGGTTCTCAGCAGCCACGCGGAACATGTAGGCCGTTCCTTCCATCAGGTGTTTGGCCGTCATGCTGCGCTTCTTAGAGGAGGAACAGACAGGCACCCACTGGGCCGAGGCTGCATCCTTCTTCTCCACCACAAAGTTAGTGATGCGGGTGCCACCATTGTCCTCTGGGTCCTTCCAGGACAGGTAGGCAGAGTCGCTCCTCACGTCGGTCACACGCAGGTGTTGGATGGGACCGGGCTTATCTGGAAAACACAGGCAGCATGTTAGAACATAGAGCAAGGTATTACCACTGCCAAGGGTAGGCGTTTGATTCCCAATGGTAGAGCAAGGCATTAACACTGCCAGGAGTAGGGGTTTCCATTCCCACTGGAGCCACACATGCTTTTAATGTATTATGACAGCCAGGAGCTGGGTAAGACGCTTTGGATAGCGTGCACCCGACGGTATTATAAATTATTATTATTGCTATAATGTGGAGATATAATATACGTTCAGTATTTACATTATACCGTATTTAACTAAAGTGAATAATAAACTAAAGTGAATCATGTAATCTGGTTGGTCTCTTACCCAGGACCAAGACTGTGCAGGTCACGGTCTTAGATCCGGCCGGGTTCTCCACAGTCAGGGTGTAATCTCCACAGTCGTCACGGTTACAGAACCTCATCTCCAGTTTGGTTCTGTTCTGGTTGACTTCGATGTCAGCTCTGGTGGGCACCTCGGCCTCGTTTTTCTTCCAGGAGACGCTGGGGAAGGGGATGCCCTTGATCTCAGCCATCAGGGAGATGTGAGTCCCAGCCATGGCCTTCACCTCACGGGTCATTGCAGCATCCAGTATCAGATCTGGGGGCTCTGTGGCACAACCACAGGGGGTCAGAAGAGCGATTAAACACACCAACAGAACTAGTTTTGAAACTGATCAGAACTGAGATTTAAACACTGAGATATCCAAACATCACCAAGAGGAGGTAACTCACCGAGTCTGTCCTGAGCTCTAACCGACTCGTCGACATTAGCAGCCTCAGATTCACCAGCGGCATTGACGGCCATGACACGGAAGCGGTACACACCTCCATCCTCCAAGTTGATCACCTTGAACTTGGTGTCCTGGCAGGAGTCTGGGGTCTGGTTCACCTGAACACACAACCAGTAGAGGTTTATCTTGAGGAGAGCATGACTCAATATCAAATATCTCCCACACACACATGAAGTTATATTTCTGCATTTCCAACAGCAAGGCTTTCATTTGATTCAATATTTGTGTAAATCACAGCTCCCACCTTGAGCCATTCCTCGTCTCCTTCCTTCTGGAACTCCAGCAGGTATCCCAGGATCTTGCCCCTGCCGGTGTCCTTTGGAGGCTCCCAGGACAGAGACACTGACTCCTTGGTCCGGTCTACGGCCTCGGGGTTCACGGGAGGACCAGGACGAACTGGGACAGACGAGACCTCGTTATTACCCACCTATCCACCAAGCATCTACTGTATGTACAGGTATATATATGTACAGCTATATCTACCTGTACAGCTATAACTACCTATGAAAGTATATCTACATGAACAGATTCTGCCTTCAGCGAACACTGGTTTGGTGGGGGGAGCTGGGGTATAGTTACAGTATACTGTATATAGTGTATGTACATAGTATTTACATTTACATTTACATTTAGAGCATTTGGCAGACGCGACTTTAAAAAAAAGTAACACATTTGTTGAACGCGGGAGACAACAATATATCGCTGAAGGTATATTACAATTAGAACAATTACAATTAGTATGTAGTATGAGCATATATTGTTACTACATGTACACACAGTATGTACAGTAACTATACCCCAGCCCCCATACTGCATATAGCATATGTACATGTAGTAATAGTATATACTGTATGTAGATATACTATATATATATATATATAGTGTATATAGTGTATGTATGGTCTACCTACCAATGGGGTCTTTAGCGAACACTGGTTTGGTGGGGGGGCTGGGGTCTCCCTCTCCAACCACGTTCTCAGCACTGACTCTGAACTCATACTCGCAGCCCTGCAGCAGCTCTGGAACCCAGTACTCCATCTTAGGGTAGATCTTCTCCTTGTTACAGCGGATCCATCTGACAGGAGCAACATCACAATGGTTCCCATCATCATCATCATCATCATCATCATCATCATCATCATCATCATTATCATCATCACCACGTTTACCATCACCATCTTCACCCTGGTTACTATCATCATCATCGTGACCACAACCATGGTTATCACCATCATCATCACAACGGTTACCATCATCACCATGTTGATGGATGGTAAATGGATTGCATTTATATAGCGCTTTTATCCAAAGCGCTTTACATTGCCTCACATTCACCCATTCATACACTGATGGCGGTGTCAACCATGCAAGGTAACAACCAGCTCGTCAGGAGCAGTTAGGGTTAGGTGTCTTGCTCAGGGACGCCTCGACAATTGGCTAGCTGGAGCCGGGGATCGAACCAGCAACCTTCCAGTTGCCAGACAACCACTCTACCTCCTGAGCTAGTGCCGCCCGTTTACCATCATAACCATGGTTACCAACACATCATCATCATCATCAGCACCATGGCTACCAATCCACCATCATCATCACCATGGTTACCATCATCACCTGTTGGCCATGGTCTCCTTCCTCTCCACGATGTATCCAGTGATGGGTTTTCCTCCGTCAGCAGGAGGCTCCCAGCTGATGAGGGCAGTGTTATGGTACACCTCCTTCACCACAGGCTGCTTGGGGGCATCTGGGACCTCTGGGATGAAGAAGTATAGGAATCAGAACCACCACAGGCTGCTAACACTGTTCTACCACACTGTTCACCTGGGGTGTCTTCAAATACAACTTAACTTGGCCTCTAGAGGGAGGCCCAGAGAGGAGGAGGAGGGTGGCTGTGTTGTATGAAAGAGGAGGGGTTTGTTGTATCATTATTATTATAATAATTTTTTGTGTCTTGTGACAAAAGGTGTATAACTTCTGAATGGTTGAAGGTAACATCATGACATTTTGTATGCTTATCACCAGACCAAACTACATTATTAACCTGATAAAAACAAAAAGGGTCATAATGGTTCAGCTTTAATTATTATTATTAGTATTATTATTATTATTATTATTATTATTAAAGAGGAGGTATGGCTTACTGAAGACATCTTTAGCCTTGGTCTCGGCAGAGAGTAGAGGTTCGCTGATGCCATAGATGTTCTGAGCCATTATCCTGATGATGTACTCTCTGCCTTCAATCAGCTTGGGAACCTGAGGTCAGAACACATTAGCATAGCCACATTAGCAGAGCTTGTGGCTGTCATAATATTTTTATAGCATAGCACTGGCTGTTATAATACATTAGCATAGCTCCTGGCTGTCATGAGCAAAGCGACATTAGCATAGCTCCTGGCTGTCATAATACATTATTATAGCTACATTAGCATATCTCATGGCTGTAATAATGCATTAGTATAGCTTAATTTGCATAGTTCCTGGATGTCATAATACATTATTATAGCTACATTAGCATAGCTCCTGGATGTCATAATGCATTATTATTGCGACATTAGTATAGCTCCCGATGATGTACTCTCGGCCCTCGATCAGCTTGGGAACCTGAGCGCCACCACAGACACCAAACATTGTGATTTCAAGAGGTTGAGGTCAGGTAAGTCTTGGTTTGACTGGGGATGGAGGACTGCTAGCATCAAGCTAAGCTGACCTTGCAGCTGGTCCTGGTGCAGGAGGAGGTGATGGGCATCCACAGCTCTCTGTTGGTGTCTCTCTTCTCGATGATGTAGTTGGAGACGGCACAGCCACCGTCGTCCAGAGGAGGACTCCAGGAGATCACCATGTAGTTCCTGTAGACCTCGTCAAACACTACGGGACCCTCTGGAGGCTGTGGTCGGTCTAGAAGAGAAGAGGCCCCCTTAGAAACACCAACCACACCCTAACCTCCCCATCATCTAGGCCTAGTAAGGTACTAAATATAAATCATGTGCACCCAATTGTGTGAGGGCTAAAACGTGTGATTCAAGATTCAAAGTTGTATATGTCACATGCCAATATACAGTGTATAGAAGCAGTGAAATTAGGGACAGAAGCAGTGAAATGAGGGGACAGTGCTACTACCAGTGCTTCCATGGTAAACGTGCGTGAGGGCCGACACAGCGAGGTTAGCTCTGTCATTTCTGTGTCCGCCTATTTCCATGTCAACCCAGCAAAAACAATTTGTATTTATTTATTTTATTTTATTTGAGTGGTGTGCTGAAGTAGGCTATTTCTTAGATTTTTTATTTGATTTATTTTTTTATTTGCGAATGGGGTGCTGTGGCATTTGTGTGGTTGGTGGCTGGTTTAAGCAGCCTCACCTAGCCAGAGTCAGGCTGATTGGTTTGGCTGGGTGAGGCTGTACACTGGGTGGGCCATTGACTAATCAAGGCCCACAGGTTAAACCAGCCACCACCACACACACTGGGGAGAGCGCTAGCATGCTAGCTAGGTACCACCGGCTCTCTCCATTTCATTGTCAAAACATTACAATAAACCGGATTCTTCACCACCTTCCTGTGTCCTGCTGTCTGGGGAACCCTAAAGAAGCCACTTATGTGGCGTGTGGCTGTCTTCACTGCTACACTGGCGCCTAAACAGAGACCCGAAGGCCAGAAGTGGACACAGAGGCCTACCAGCACCAGCCCTTCCCTCAAGGCAGCCAGGGTCATCAGTGGAGCCCAGCAGAGGACAAGGCCTG
>OMKP01084648.1:0-10630 GCA_900302375.1 Bathygadus melanobranchus | reverse complement strand
TCTACGTCCACAGCCGAGGTCAGAGAGAACCTCTGACCGGAGCTTATCTTTGCTCAAGTACAAACTCAACGTGTCATCTCAGCCATTGTCCCACCAGAGACACTAGATGTTGGCTCTGAAGGGTGCTGTCGTAGGTGAGCCTCAGGATAGACAGACAGTGCCTTAAGTGACATTCACCATACTTATCTAGCACTTATATGTTTGTACGTCCGCAGCACTTAAAATAGTACTTAGCATTGAGTAGCGGCTTATCCTGGCTATCTTGCTGTTTTACAGTAAGGGGTCAACCTAGAAATTATGAATGCTTGAAACTTCAAATCTTACTGTACCATCAGTGATATATTGTTGTTAACAATATATCACTGGACTGACCCTACCTTTTAAAATGATACCCATATAACAAACAGGGTTCATTTGATTTCCAGGTACCAGTGAGACATAATAACAATAATAATAATGAATTTTATTTTTTATTTGTTTGCATGTGTAGAGATCAGCTAACGCTAATGCCAACATTACTGGATACTGGAGCATCAGAGTGTCCAGGTCATAATAGGCTCTCACCGCAGGGCTGAAGTGTCTGCGGGATAATAATCTGATTATTGACTGTTTAGGGCTTCCGTAGTTGTCAACAAGTCAAGCAGGGTGTTTTGCAGCCACACCTTGGCAAAAAGAAGAGAGATGGAAAGAAAGCAGTGATAAGAAGCTACGGAGACAGAGTGTGTGTGTATGCATATACAGTATGTGTACACATCCCTATGTGTGTATTGTGTGTGTGTGTGTGTGTGTATGCATATATGTGTACACATCCCTATGTGTGTATGCATATATGTGTACACATCCCTATGTGTGTATTGTGTGTGTGTGTGTGTATGCATATATGTGTACACATCCCTATGTGTGTGTGTGTGTGTGTATGCATATATGTGTACACATCCCTATGTGTGTGTGTGTGTGTGTGTATTGTGTGTGTGATGTGTGTGTGTCTACATTTGTGCATTTTAATTTGGAAAACGGCACAGGCTGTTAAACCAGTTCAGTACAGTGTGTTTCTTGTGTACTATTTAATGCTTTCTCTCTCCCTAAATGGGCATTCATGTTGTCAAGCACAATAAGAGGGAATGTACCACACAACCGATCAGAGAGAAGATTGTTGAGAAAAGAGCTTGCTTTTGAGACTTTTGTGTGGAAAAATGGTTCATTTTGAACCCATCATTTAATGTATTCAAGGGATTTTAAGGTATTCCAAAGATTTTGTCAGCACATTCTTTATGTCTTAAGGTCTGTTTCTCTGCGATGCATATGTTTTTGTGTGTAAATGATAAATGGTAAATGGATTATTTACATAATCCATTTACCATGTGTAATATATGTGTGCACGTATTTTACTTTAAAATCTAAATCTAATTAATTAATATTTTACTGAACTTTGAAGGTCGTTAACTACTTACAATAGTTTTACTTGGTTTACTTGGTTCTCCCACTAACAATCATATTGTAAATGATCACATCCCTCCTGTATTCTCCCGTACGCCTTAATGTCCCGCTTGGCTGGATACACAACGGTTGTATCCGAAGCGGCATCCTACATACTGCATAGCAGGGCCAGCGGCAGGATGAACTCACAGAGGGGGCTGTTCAAATTAGCAAGGGGGCAATTTTTGGCCCCCTTTTTTTCTACCACTGGTGGAGCTAGTGCGGTACACGGCTAGCTTGGTCTTGGTGATATCATTTTAGTTTTCTCTTATAAAATCACCTTCAGCCGCATAACGTGCATGCGATATGCTAACGCTAATGTTAACATTAGTTGAACTACTAAACAAGCTAGCTTTGTCTTTTGTGGCTTGTCTTTTTTTCCGATCATGTTGTGTGCGGCGCACGTACCCCTACACACAACAAACAGTGCAGTCCATGATTCTGAAACAACAACCGGTGCTATTCATGACTTCATGACAAGCCTCCTTAAAACGGGGTGGGCTAAGCCTCCTTAAAACGGTAATGGTTATGGTTAAGGCAATAAAAAAAACAATAATGTCATAGATGAAAGTAACTAATATCTAATCATTGTTGGTGACTGTGGTATATTCCTTACTTACAAATTGTGTTGGGATTGTCTGTAAATAGTATGCCATCTGGGTACTTTTAGCTTTTTGCATACTATATGTAAATTTGATTTCAGACATACTACATATTATTCTTGCATAGATCTACTATTTAGTGGGCCTATGCTATTATGGAGTTTCGGATGTCGCCACCATCTTTAGCCCTAACCCTAACCCTAACCCGGCAGGATAGCTACAAAGGTTCTGGATTCAATCCCCTACATCTCACCCTAGCTTGCAGGGCACCTAAACCCTCCATGCTCCTTAATGCTCCGTTGTTCAGGACAAATTAGGAACTTGTTGGTTTGTTCTGTATCTTCTCGCGATTGATTGTAAATTCATGTCAAACATATTGTGCTAAACAACTGCCATAGAACTGCTCCCCCCTCCCGTAATAGCTTCTTGAAATCTATTTACACAGGCTCTGAACCTTTTGAAAAGCCACATGAATTGCCTCTGCTTTGTCTCGATGCTAATTTAATCTAAACGACAAGGAAGAATCTTCCGGAAAGGTAGTGCTGCCTGTTGAATGCAGAGGATGGCTCCTCTTTTTTTTTTTTGTGCAAAAATAGAAAGTCGATTTATGAAAGCTGCTAGCAAAACGCTCACTTGGACCGTGTAGACGATGACTTTGAATATTCAAATGCAAACCTCCCCCTCTCCCCCTTCACTATTCATTATCCGAACACAGCAGCCTGATTGTTTCTTAACAATTTATCTGGCTGTCTGTTATTGAAAGGGACAGAAAGTGATATGTCGGTTACGTTGGTTCGCAGAAGCATTCATAGCTAAGATGAACCAAACGTTGTGGCTCCGTCACTTGTTACTCCAGGCATGTTCACAAGGAAGAAGAACAACAGCCAAGATGGATGACAATCCTAAAGCCATCATCACTCTCTTCTAAACGTATTAGCATTGAATCTCTGGTACTACTAAGTAGAACCCCGAGTCATGTATTACTGCTACTAGAACAGTGCAGGAGGAAGAGGAGGAGGATGACGTATGGAGGAAGGATGAGAACAGCGATGGCCCCTGCTCTGCTACGCTAAACTGACCACCGATGACACATTTGGAATGGTTAAAGAGTAAAAGCCTGCGTACAAGAGAATATGAATATTTGTTTATACCAGTTTACGGTGGTTTTCTTACATGGTAAGTAAACCGCCCGTCAGTCAAGGAACATTTCCAGAGTGGTAGTTTTCTATTGGCTCAAGCGAGTGTGACGCCCTGTCCCTCGCACGACGGGCGCTTTGAAAGGTTGTCAGAACGGACGTCACACTCGCCCGAGCCGATAGAGAAATATCACTCTGGATATGTTCAACAACACTTTGTGAGACCCAAACAGAACTGGTTCACGGAAAATAGTGGTCTTGGGGGTTTACTTACCCACCACAGGAGAAACAAGTCTCGACACCTTTTGTTGACTGGTTTGCATTGGATGACTCCCTCTCTAGGTTAAACACATGCTGTTGCATACGTGAACTCTTATTGGCTGATAGGGTTACAGAGTCACCTGCCGATGAAGCGATTAGTAAATCCCAGAAATGTTTTTTTAATGAAACAATGTTCCTGTTAATTGTGTGTTGCTGATATTTCAGAATTTTCACATTGAAATGCTGTCATTTGAATTCATAGTTCATGGAGACATTTTGGAGGGAAATCCATTGGCCTGATATTGCACAATTTATGTAATTTCCCTTTATATAAGCCTGCATTTTATTATCACACACACACACCTTACATCTAAACACACTGATCTATGATGTCATGTTGTGATCAGTGTGGACATCACCGGCAGCAGGTTACTGTTCACTTACCGTACCCATGTTACACCTCCTGCATTAGCAAACAACAACAACCAGCCCTTTAAAACAGGCAGTTGGAGCCTGTTCCACTTTTCTTTATGACTGACTGAAATTGTTCCCTGGGCTCAATCTAATCATCTTGGCATTTGCAATCAGCGCTGATCTCTCCGGCTCCCCCCATCACGAGAGAGCACAGTGACTTCTCTGAGACGTAAATAACAAAGTGTGTGGCGGGGAGCCGATTGTGACCGGAGGACGGCGATGCATTTCAGGGTAATCCTCGCGGCTTCCTGGTAGCACAAGCCCGCTGGAATCAAGTCAACAACTGAAACAGGTCGCCCCATTCATAATTGCTTCGTTCTATCCTAGATGGATACAGGGGGTGGGTGGGGACTGAACAATCTGGAAGCGTCAGGGCTTGGGACGGGGACATGCCTGGGGTGGGTGGGTGCTTAGTGAAGCTCACAACCCAATAAGCTCAGAACAAATGTCTCCTCCTGCGGCTGTGTGTCTCCCTAGAGCTGGTGATGTTCGGTAGCCTCGTGAGACCATCCTGATCTCGCCACTTCACGTTCTGTTTCTCTGCAGATCAGTCTGGCCTCGAGCCCCAAAAATGTCAAAATAGTAGGACCAATCAGAGCGCAGGGGAGGGAGTTTCAGTTCATGACGAAGCAAGGAGTGCCGCAGTCTGCCAAAAACTCAAAAACAATGGCAGCGACCAAGCACAGTGTAGCAATCTACCGAGCAATCAAAACATTTGTTATGTTTTTGCTTTACTTCCAAACTGATTCGGCAAGACCGAAGAGAGCACGAGCGTCCCTCTGATTGGCTGGAGTTTTAAATAAAGCTGTGCCCATATGTGGAAATCTACTGCTGCCCAGCCAAGGCCAGATTGACATTCATATCTGGATGGTCTCACGAGGCTAGATGGGGCGTCAGGCAAGGACCTCTACAGGTGCTCCGCAAGCCCCTGTCACATAAGCACACATGGATCTCTGCAACAGAGTCACGTGGTGCTAGGAAGTAGGAACGCGTGAGGCCGTGTAGACATGTCGGGGGACGCATGCTGCGCTCAGCGTGGCTCATGGATCACAGTGATTTCTCACATGTCGTCTTCAAGATGGCTCCTCCAGGGTTAAAGATCTCTGCACATCCACGATGCCCACAGGGTGAGGAAAACGCACGTTGTGTACACATAGTGTGTGTGTGTGTGTGTGTGTGTGTGTGTGTGTGTGTGTGCGCACGTATAAAGGCTTGTTAGCTTCATAACGAGATGCTCACCACAGGTTGAATCCATCAGGATGGTCGACAGACCAGGACCTCACAGTTACCTTTGTGCATATCACACACACACACTTCACTACACCTCTATGTGAAAACACGTAGAGATTCCAGGGATACAAAGATAAAGGTTGTGGCAACATGTGTCGGATACAATCATAATAATATGAATAAATATACTACTAGATATCCCACTTAATAATATTAATAAGCCACATAATAATATGGGGAAAGTTGAAGGTGTTATTTTGTCATTGTAGCAGCTCCTCCTGCCACACACCACATTAAGTGGCTTCTCTGGGGCTTTCCGTAATCAGGACACAGATGGGCGTTTATTTCAGAGTTTGTACTTAAATGAAGACAGAGCAGGTGGTAACAAAGCTAGCATGCTAGCGCTCTCCTGAGTGTGTGTGTGGTGATGGCTGGTTTAACCTGTGGGCCTTCATCAGTCAATAGACCACAGGTGTGGAGCGTCACCCAGCCAGACTAATCAGCCTGACTCGGGCCAGGTGAGGCTGCTTAAACCAGCCACCAACCACACACACTCCACAGTCAGTATGCCATTTATTATTTTGAAACATTGCTGGAGGAAAGCCAGGACATCCTGCCCTGGATTACCAAAGATAGACCCAACCGCACGGCTCCAGACACAGAAAGTAATGGTCACAGTATAGCCAGGATATGAATCTAAATTGCTATTTAGCATCATGATGTTTGAACAACTTCTGTGTCCAACCTAGCATAGTCCAACCAGCATGTCAGTCTTGGAACCCAACAGCAGGGAATAAAAATACATCTCAAATAAACACTTACCCGGTACGGCTCTTTACTTCCAACAGAGCAGATGCCGAAACACAGAGCACCAGCGGCCGATACCAAAGGAACGAAGAACCACAATGAACCACGGACGCAACACGCAACTATAGGGAGCGGAAATCACTCGGAACACAGGTGAACACAACGTGCAATCAACACAGGTGACGTGCATTTGACTGACGAGACAATAGACGACGGTTCCTTCAATGTGTCGGACGCAGGACCTCAATGCAGCGTTGGGTCTAGCGTGACCCGTCCTGAGTAATGGATTCATCAGGGATGGGGTTTGTATACAGAGGTCAAGGGCTGTCAGTGAGGTCGGGTGGGCTTCTGAAAGCCCGCTGTCAGCTGTCATGAGGACAGCTGTAGTAACCTGGCAACCTAACGAAGACAGCGGCAAATTCCTGAAACGCGGACATAGTGGTCACAGACACAGCAATACAGAGAGAGCAAGAGAGCAAGAGAGCAAGACAGAGAAATCAGTGCACAACCCATTGTGAGACAGATATTGATGCATGTGCACACACACACACACTCAGGAACACCGTATTGCTCATCACCAGCTTCCAGGGGGGAGGGGCCATGTTTGTGGCCTTATTTCTTTGTTTTGCCAGTAATATCTTATGGTTCTTCTCCTCGTCGCGTTCCTGTTGATGACTTTAAACACGTTTGGTTTCCTCTGCCGGTGAACTCCACCCGGAACACAGACCGAGGTTATCTGTAGAACCTCACACCTGAGTGGGGGAAGAGACTATTTTCACAGTAGGAAAAACACAGGTGTAGCTCATAACATTAATGATGGGTTTGTTGGATTTAGGTACGGCAGTGCACCAGTCTAGACACAGCTAGTCAAGTAAATATACGCTGACCGTGCTGGAGCTGCGACAGACATAAATAAAACCGACCTAATGTTAAAATGTACAGGAAGTAACTTTACCCTGCTATTGACGACCAGCGAAAATGGTCTATGAGCTGGCAGCGCTGCTAGCTAAAACCTCCAGACTCAGAGAGTAAGAGTCATCCTTCTGGATCTCTAAAAGTCCATTTAGCCGGCCTCCTAACCATCGAATGTTTACACATTGTATTTGACTGCTCTGATGTTTGAAAGCTAACTAGATGCACCGGGGATTCACCATCTGGCACGTATGTGTGTGTGTGTTTGTGCGTGCGTGTGTGTGTGTCTATACTGTAAACACATATTTCTATAGAAAATGAACTGCATCTGTTTTCATATTTTACTCCTAGTGAGCACAAGGATGAGCACCTCATGTAGAACGAGTCAGATAGTATGATAATATTTAGTTTTGAACTTTGAGCGCACCCAGGATGTTGTCTGAATGGTCGACATCTCAGGTGAGCGAGTGTCAGGCCTTGTTTAGGCGAGCGCGCGTCCAGGTGTGTTGTGCAGCGCTGCCATGGTAACTGACTGTCCAAATGAGCCCCTGCTAAGCCACACCGCTTTCCACACTGACAATCAACCAGCGAGGGGGGGGATCTGTCGCCATGGTGACAAGCCAGAGTCGGCCCGCCGCTTCGCGATATGGAAATATGGAGGAGGACAGAGGGAGAGAGGGAGAGAGGGAGAGAGGGAGGGAGGGAGAGAGAGAGAGAGAGAGAGAGAGAGAGACTTAGAATATGTCAGTAGTTTGGCTGTTGAAGGCAACCATAGTGTAATTATGTAATTACACTGAAAGACAGTTTGTTTTGGATCATTATAGTTGTACGTCTCAATGATATACGCTCTCGCACAAACATATTTCCAACACGAAGAGATACAGCAATGTGGGTACACTACACGATATATTATATATATACATACATCTATAGAGCAGCATTGTGAAGCAGCCAGTTATGGTAACTTATGATCATAAGCGGCCGTGGACTGACATGTAAACAGCACCAGTAATCTTCAAAATAGATGAAAGCTAAACTCCACTGGATGTTGAAAAACCCCCAAACCAAATCCATCATCTTACACTTGTAGGAAATCCGACGGTCCAAGCATGAATCAAACACGCTCGCCAAATGCATGGTGGGATTTCAAACACATGAACAAAACGACGTCTTCCTCTCTGCGTGAAGAGGGATAAGATGTGCGTTTGTAACCAACCACATGTTTTTGTCTCAAAAACGTGACGTGAATAAAATTATCTTTCTTCCTCCTGGTGTGAAGCCAACGAGAATCAAACGGGGGCCTCTCTCTCCCATTGATCTGTTGACGCCAAACTGCACCACATGAGTGATATTTCTTTAAAAGTCACGGATTGGAGAGAAAAAAAACAGCAAAAACCGTCCGTTAACCGGCGTCTTCCGTGGCTCGTGTGTGAGCCGTCGCTCTGGGAACGACGAGGAAGGAGAAGCCGAGGCCCCTGAGGCTCCGGCAGCCATTCATCACTGATTAGCCACATTTACATCTCATTACGTTCTATTAACTGTGCTCCCGAAACACTGGGACTGTCATGCAGGGTGTACAGGGTGCTACGCTGTTGTAGGCTGTGTATGTGCTCTGGTGTCTTGTGTTGTGTTGTGTTGTGTTGTGTTGTGTTGTGTTGTAGTGTGTGTGCTAAGGGGAAATAGGTACAAACGACAAAAGCTGAACTGCAGCATTGGATGGGGTGGATCTGGGTATGTTGAAGAAGAGGCTGTGTTTGTTATATCCTCAGGAAACGTGCACACAAATGATCTACGTATCCATTCTTGTCTGAAATGTACATTTTTTCCATTGCATTTCATATAATGTATACGTTTAGTGCCTGTGCTGATACACTTATTAACAGACATGAGGTTTGTGAATACTTGCGTATTTAGCTAATTGTAAGACTACATATGGGCAGGAAATACAATGAGCTAAGTATGCGTTGATAAAGTGCGTTTAACATCTTTTAATTCAATTCGAATTTTCATTTGTTGGTGCTAATTTGCTTTGATTTTTGAATCTTTACGGATGACAAAACGGTCTTTTAAAACCATAATGAATTGTATGATGTCAAAATGAATCCGCTCAGACTCGCAGACGCGTTGGCTCATCCAATTAGTGAGATAAGCGCGCCCGTTTCTGCGTCTAAAAGACCGAGAGAGGAAGGACAGAGAAGTCGTGAAGTGATGTGAAACGATGGGGACTGGCGGTCAGCCTCCCGGCCTCTCCATGAACACACAGGTCAGCTACACAAGAGACGCGCTCCAACTGATACATTAGTATTTATTGATTAGTAATCCATAATGGTTTCATTTTCACCAGGTCTGCAAAGGTACATGTGGTAGGTTGTGCAAACATGCTGAAAACACAGACAATCTCTCTCGCCCACCTTATACTTAATGGCACATAATCACATACAGTATTCAAATACATACACGGAATCCTTTTATTTATTTTACATTTGATATAATTAGAAAAATATAAAAGAAACTTTGACACGGACGGACAGAATTGAAACCCAAAAACATTTCACAACATGAACAGAGTTACACGTTTGCTTTGACGCCCTTGTTTGCTGAAAGAGGAGGTGTGTTTAGAGCAGAGCTAAGCAGAGTAGAGTTTCGCTGCCATTAGTTTGGAAGGGGCCAGGTGATAGTGGTTGATACACTTGTTATGCGTTAGCATGACTGTCACTCTGCTAGCCTAATGCAAGCGTGTGTGTGTGTGTGTGTGTGCGCGTGTTAGCGCGAGACATCGTGAAAGACAAATTGAATGACAGGAAAAGGTAAATATAGAGGAAATATAGAGAGCTCGTGGTATGTCTGTGCATGAGTGTGCTGGGCTGTGTGTAATGTGTGTGTCTAGTGTGTATCTCTGTGTTTGTGTTGCATGCGTGTGTATGTCTAGCGTGTGCCAGATCAGATGACCATAACGAGTTGAGTCTTGGTTTGTATGATGGAGTATTATTATGTGTAATATAGACTGCGTTTATACAACATTCGCGCGAGCGTCATAATATGACACATTTCATCATTTCATTGTAGCTTCCAAGAAGGGAGTACGTCATGTTGTTCCTAAGACCTCCTAAGAGCTACTTAGCCGTGTTCCTCCCCTCACTACAGATCACCTCCTTTTGTGTCGCTTCTGCCCGGAGATGAGGAGATGTATGCGCATCACTCCCACCCGTTTGGCGTGTTTACGACGGGGTTACGGGGGTCTTAAACTATTTATACAAACTGTATAAATGGACCCCTTTAAAGTAAATGGAAGAGTTAAAGGTTTAGCGTTCTCCACGGTGGGATTACACAGAGTTGGGAAGTGACAAGTGCTGGCCAGCCAGATGTTCTCTAGACAACCCGTGTCCCGTCTCCTCTCAACATGCTTTTGAGCAAGGCATCCGTCTACCGCTCGCCCTCCTGCATGCCTTTCACATAAGACCGAAACAAACGCGCCGAAATGGAACCGAAGACTAATTTGCGTAGAACGCCGTGTGTTACCACGCCGTGTCTGCGAGTCCCGATGGCGTTGGTCACCCCATCACCGGACGAACCCGACCCGTATTCGCGTCGCGCGTTTGACGACGTGCGTCGCTATCGCGCGACAGCGACAGCGCACCGCTGGCTCGTCTCCCTCCAAAGCAGCGCTGCTTCCTCCGCGGCTCCATGACGCCAGGGACCGGAGACAACAGGACCGGAGACTCCCGGCACCAT
>OMKP01084643.1:0-15834 GCA_900302375.1 Bathygadus melanobranchus | reverse complement strand
AGAGAGAGAAAGAGAGAGAGAGAGAGAGAGAGAGAGAGAGAGAGAGAGAGAGAGAGAGAGAGAGAGAGAGAGAGAGAGAGAGAGAGAGAGAGAGAGAGAGAGAGAGAGAGAGAGATAGAGATAGAGATAGAGATAGAGATAGAGATAGAGATAGAGATAGATAGATAGATAGATAGATAGATAGAGAGATAGTAGGGACGGTAGCTCAGGAGGCAGAGCAGTTGTCTGGCAGGTTGCTGGTTTGATCCCTGGCTCCCCCTAACCAAGTGTCGAGGTGTCCCTGAGCAAGACACCCTTCATACAAATATGGTTGACACCACCGTCGGTGTATGAATGGGTGAATGTGATGCAATGTAAAGCGCTTTGGGATATATAAATGAAATATATAAATAATCCATTTACCAATCCATTGTGTGTGTGTGTGTGTGTGTGTGTGTGTGTGTGTGTGTGTGTGTGTGTTAATTTACCTCATTCCAGACCGGATCGACTTCACTTTTAATTGTTTTGGTTTTCTTCTTTTCATCTGAAATTTTGCATTTTCGTAAATGAAATAACTAAATAATGAAGTGGCTGTATATGTAAGTATACAGGCAGTATAAGTTTTATTTCAGAACAGAAATCGTTGTGTCGTGATACATACAGTACGTTACCATGTTATTATAATTAATAGTCTTGTCCTAATGCATGGAAGTACAGAATGTTTACGTGTCTGGCTATTATTATTTAGTTGGTGGGGTGAGTAAAGTACATCAAATTCAAAGTAGACTCTTCTGAATCTGAAGCGCAATGTTTTGTTCATCTTACCTTTAAATGTCACAGAAACTATTGGATCAGGACTTCCAATCGTCTTCTTGGGAAGGCTTTTAGCAGATTCTACCACAACCCGCAACATTTTGATAAAAGACGAATGCAAAAAAGAAAATAAACGGTGTCTGTGTATCAGTAAAAACTAAAAAAGTTAATTCTACAATTCTCAATCGCATCCTCACCGCCCATCAAGGCGGTCGACGGGAGAAGTGATGGGAAGTTGGAGTCGGACAGACGAAGTGAGGCGCGTCATGGGACTGGAATTACTGATAATGCTGCTGCTAGACTTACACAACACATGTAGGCCTTACTTTAATAACTAGGCCTGCTTTAGCACCGCGTTTCTCTGTCTTAACGTCTTGTCATTTACCTGCAAGCTACTTTATTGTCTTTTATTTTTCTTGGTTTATGTGGTTTATTGTGTCTCCATCTAGCGGTTCATTGCAGCCAGTCTATGGTGCACTGCTGTAACATTTTTAATTCTCTAGGTATAAATCCTTCAACTTATACACAGTAGGCCTAGGCTACAAACAGGTGATTTTTCTTTCAAACTCAAATATGCGAATTGAATAACGAACGTAGTCTACAGGTAACCATGCAAAAAGGCCTCCAGTCTTCTCAAGGACGTATTTCAGGCAGCCGGTAGATGGCGCACATACATCCTACTGAAGGCGTAATGTAAAACAAATGTTTAACATGTATGAAATCACTGAAGTGTAAAGGTTGTTGCTTTGTAATTAAACGTAGGCTAAGCCATTAGCCTGGTAACCATTAGCCTCTGTAACACAGATCCGTAATGACGGTGTGACGAGGTGTTTAGGCCTGCCGCTAGATGGCGCTACAAATATGAAAGTTGTTTCTGAAGTGCAGTGGGTGGCATTAAATGATAAAAGCCTCTGCAAAATGTTAAAGATATGAATATAAAAGTAATAGTCAAGCAAAAATAAAAATTGATTGATTGAATATAAAATGCAGCACCTCTCTCTCTCTCTGTGGGGAGTTTACTCATTTAATACTGGATGTGGCTGGGCATCCGCAGGGTTAATTATGGGTTACTGGTTGACTGTCCCCTTGATCATTCCATCGTTACATCATAGGGAGAGAAGCCAGTCTCCAGAAGCCAGGACTGGCCCCTAGAGCAGTGAACCTGTAATGGATTGCATAGCAATCACTGAGCAATATTACACTGTCTGTATTAAACCAGTCTGTATTAACTGTTATGCTGCGTTATTAACTAAAGTCACTACGATCACAGTTGGATAAATTACTGATTCATCACTCTGGGGCCAAGATGGCTCTGCTTCTTGAAATCATTAACCATGAGGGGAATAACTTCTTGGAGTTATTCCACCACCACCACCTCCACAACCATGTTGTTTTTACTTATTCTGTTGGCATTTTTGTTGGAGTCTCTAATCCTCTCTGCATGTCTTCTCAACAATGAGGTGTTGACTCTCCCCTCTCTCCTCTCTCCCCCCTCTCTCTCCCCTCTCTCTCCCTCAGTGTGGTCAAACCTCTTGTGACGGATGGCTAAGACCTGACACCCCCCCCCCTCGCCCTTTCTGTGTTGGACAGCGGAGCTTTGTGTGCAAATTGTGTTTGTCTGAAAAGCCAGCAGAGGAGGGATGGTCACGACGGGGCTGTAGCCTCAGAGGAGGACGCGTCTGCTGGGTCTCACGGGAGTCTTTCACCTCCAGTGGAGTTTGGTTTGAGGAGGACGAAGCAGAGTGAAGCTACACCACTTCATGTTCATGGTTCTGTCCTCATTTGAGCCTAAACGTTTTCGATGTTTTAGATCTTTGGGACGTCTATTTAAAGGCATCTGACATGGACCCTTTAAGGAAGAGATATAATAACTTTGATGTTTATGATTCAGAGGCACCGAGCAGGATATCTGGGTAAGACTCTGATGTATTTTATGTGAATGATTTTAACCAGAATTATATTTTAGTTCATTAGCTGTGCCACAACATGTTTTATATTCTCTTGCATGTTCAGTGATCACTTAAAATACACAAAACCCATTCATTATCACAACAATTCTCAATTATCACATTCATTATCACACATTATTGTGAAATCTAAATAAAATAGGCTATAGTATATACTTTTCCATGCAAGGTATTTTATCATTTGATTTAATAATGATCTGAGTGTGTGATGATGATTGGTGGACTTGATGCAGACGTGGCCAATCATGCGTGATGGCCCAGGAACCAGGAAGTGACCGTAGAATGCGTAGAATGCCTGTGACCTTTTGTTCCACTACATCGTCTCCTCGGCAACAGGCCACACAGGAGCTGCTGTGGTCTTTTATATCTAAGAAGCATAGGGGGCACTTTAGGGTCCCTAAATCCTGATACCACCCCCCAACCTCCCATAGGAACACACACACACACACACACACGCACACACACACACGCACACAGTTTTAGTTTGCACTGCCGTTGTGTCACCACTGGACGGTGCTGTTCTCCTAAACTCTGTAATACTATAAGAGCATACAGAGTATAAGATAGATGTAAGACTAGTGTGAATCATACAGGGACAGGAAGGTGGCAGGATATTAATGGCTAGTACCTACATTCTCAAGCAAGATGCCTAACCCGTACCTACTCCTAAATAACATGTGAAATGACTAATTCATTAATTATATTTGTCCAGCGGCCCAGGATATGGGGGCAGCCTGGCAGAACAGCTGACAATGGAGCACCTGCATCTTCTGAGCGACGCCTTCGAAAATCACACCATATCAGACAGGACGTCCCTGCGGAAACCAAGGAAACCCAAGCAGGCTGAGAGTCGAGGGACAGAGGGGACGGGGAGACAAGGAGGAGAAGTCCCCAGAATGAATTTGGAGGAGTTCCAGAAGGTTCTGAGCGCTGTGATTGGTCCAGATGTCAGTGATGGCAGTGTGGAGAGGTTTTTCCATGAGGTAAGGATAACAACATAAATACATTTAGTGTTTGTGTTGGAAGTTTACAGTTATATTTAGTTTTCAGTTATATTTGCTTACTATTTCCTTAAAGCATCAGTATCTTCCTCAGTATCTTGTGTCAAGAAGGATGAACCCAAGAGCCCCTTCAGACCCTCAAGA
Source organism: Bathygadus melanobranchus (assembly GCA_900302375.1). NCBI lineage: Eukaryota > Metazoa > Chordata > Actinopteri > Gadiformes > Macrouridae > Bathygadus > Bathygadus melanobranchus. The sequence goes on along the minus strand of OMKP01084643.1, from coordinate 11,930 downwards.
GACAACTTTGCTCAGATACTTGGTCATGAAGACATGCGATCTTATCTCTCTCCCGCGATTCTTAGTTACAACATTGTCATGTGTATCAACCCAGGGCTCATTGTCACCAGTGGATAGATTTTGAAATGTTGAATCCCTCCTCACACCTGATGGTAAAATAGGGGCCCTTGAAGTCCTTCCTTGACGTGATGTTCTTCTGTTCTGGACGACCAGGTGGATATCGACGGCGAGGGCCTTGTGGACTGGCCTAGTCTGTGCTCCTTCCTGCTGCGTCTGTACACAGAGAGAGAGCGCTCGTCCACGCCCAGGGACGCTGTGGTAGATGCCTCGCCACTCATCAAACACTGCCTCCACAACAAGGTAGGTGTCAGTGTGGAACTACCTGGTGGAGCCCCCTGCTTAGTGCCCCAGCATTATGCTGAAATCTTACACAGACTCAATTCCAGTGGCGGCTCCTGAGCTGCCGGGTGCGAGGAGTAAACAGGTATAAAATCCTATGTTTTTGCCAACCAGTTTATGAACATTCTTTTGGTGATGCCGTCACGATGAAGGGCCACTGGCAGCGAGGTGTGTGTGGGTGTGTGGAGCTCCGTCTGGGCAGTGGTTGATGTTGACTGCTAGTACAGTTACTACACCCCCCACCTCCTCCAGATAGACTGAAATAAGCCAATGCCCAGCGGTGATTCCTTGTGTGCTGCCCTCTTGGGGCCTGGTCTTGCCATTGCAGCAAGAGACCACGGTGCGTGTAGTTGCTGTCCACCAGCCAGCCTCCCTCCGCTACATTAGTGTCAGTAAAGGGGGGCGACTGATTGTCTGGAACAGCCGTCTGCACATCCTTCAGAACCTTGGGGTGAGTGATACACACATACCTGGGCATACATATATGTGTATATATATATATATATATATATACATACACATATACATACATGTCATTTTCAGCTTTCCGGGGATCGTGCAGAAGAAGCGGTGCTCAGGGGAAGCAGGTTCAGAGGCTGGACCACGGATGCTGTGTACATGACCAACGTCCACAAGATCGCCATAGCAACCGGAGGCAGGGAACTGCGCTTCGTTAACTTCTCCGCGACCGGCCTCTCGGAGGAGATGATCCTCTTTGGTGGGAGTCGTCGTTGTTAAGAGTCAGAAATGAAAACTCATTTAAAGTGGCAGACATTAGCATAACAATTCACCATGCTGTTTTTCCTTTGTTTTGTCTTTCACTCAAGGTTTTCAGAATGTTCCAACTGCCCTTTGCTACTGGTATGATAAAAAGGTAGGACGTTTCCCTCATAATCATTTGGTTTTATAAAATATATCAAACTAAATATTTCTTCTTTCTGCTGTTTGTCCTCCCAGTCTCCAGAGCGGCGCTCTCTACTTCTCTGGGGTGATGACAAGGGAGGAGTCAACCTGATGTGGTTCCTGAACCCATCCAAGGGCCTGTTTGAGAGTCCACTCAGTGAGGACGACGGGCCCCAGAGGATCTATATGCCAGTATGCCGTCTGTCTGTCTATCTGTCTGTCTATCTATCTAGCTATCTTCTTCTATGTTGAATCATGACATTTCTCTTCTCCATCACCGCAGGACCTTGGTGACCACAGCAGTCTGGTCTCCTACCAGCACATCCCCGGCATCCACAAGGCAGCCATCAACAGAGTCCTGTTTGAGCCTGAAGCAGAGCTCATCATGACATCATCAGAAAGCAACGACACCTCAGTCGTTATAATGCATGCATCCCTCCGGAGGGATTCTTATGTCTGGAAGATCGACCAGGTACTACATGGCTGGATTCCAAAAGTCAAAGTCTATGGCAATTTGCCTCGTGCTTCCTGCTAAATCTCCCAGTTTTCCTCGATCTCCATTGTAGCCACTGTTTCAATTGTCGAAATGCTAAGCCTGCTCGACAAGAAGCTCAATCGGCCCCCGAATCTGCTTGGTGACCGAGGATACTTCGGTGTATCCTAACAGAAAGTGTTTCAGTGATTCAAACATTTACATATCACGCCATTGTATGGCCATATATAAGCACCAAAGCGACTTACAAAAAAGTAACACATTTGTTGAAAGAGGGAGACAACAATACATCGCTGAAGGTATAGTACAATTAGAACGAAACAAGTTACAAGCTTACAGTTGCTAGGTTGGCTCCTTACTGTACAACAGCAGGTAGCCAGGATAAAATGCTACACAAGTTATATTTCAAGTGCCGGGGCGCACAAGAATCTAAACCACACACGCTCAAGAAAGTTTTGCAGACAGAGCAGTTGTTACCTGCTGACCTGTAACCTGAACTCTCTTGAGCGTATGTGCTTGATACCTGGTTTATCCTGTGTGCCTTGATTGGCCAATGCACCACAGGTGTGCAGCCTCACCCAGCCTCAGAGTCTAATCAGCCTGACTCAGGCCAGGTGAGGCTGCTGAAACCAGACCCCAACCACACAGTAAATAATAAAAATGGTAAATGGGTTATTTATATAGCGCTTTACGTTGCCTCACATTCACCCATTAGAGGTTAGGTGTATTGCTCAGGGACACTGCAACAATTAGCTAGGTGGAGCCGGGGACCAAACCAGCAACCTTCTGGTTGCCAGACAACCATCTCTACCTCCTGAGCTAGTGCCGTCACACAAATAATAAGAACAAGGACAAAGTTCTGCAGTCCTGCAATACTACAATACTAGCAAAACATTTTCCCTGAAAACTATAAAATACAAATAAACAAAAAGAAGAATGTAAAAAGATCATCATGTCAAACATGTAAACACATGTAAACACATGTAAACACATACATGTAAACAACGTACATGTAAACACATGTAAACAACGTACATGTAAATGAGAATCATGGCTTCATTCTGATGGTTTGAGACAGGATGTTTGATTTGGACTTAACTAAAGAGCAGGGGTGGATCAGAGTCCTCTGGTCTGGGTGACTCTGACCCAGTTCTGTTGGTTTGGCTCAAGTGGTGAAACCGTTCTGGCGCTTTCAAACTAAACTGACAAAGAGGAACGACCGCACGGTTAAAGTGACATCACCTCGTTGTTTCGTTGAATCAGCCTGACCCAAAGTTGACCAAATGTTATATTTGAACTAGAAACAATGAATTACAGAGGAATTGGTAACGCCAAACACATGGAAACACATCAAACTGGGTGTCAACTGTCAACGTTTTTTATGAATGCAAATTTGGATTTTATGTCCCAATAAACCGTCTAACGAACGGAAGAATGAAGGCGCTGACCTCAACCATTTTCCAGAACAAAGAAGTAATTCACTTAATGTGTCGTTAAAGAACAGGCATTGTTCTTTTTCTTCTCCAAGTACACATAAAACTATAAACCATTCTGTGGTCTCGTCATGGTGTTTTCTTCTCCATGTCCTCTCCATTCGTAGGGCGTCAGATGTTTCGACTACAGCAGAGAGCTGAGGCTGGTGGCGACGGGGGGGTTTGACCCGACCGTCCGGCTGTGGAACGAGGTGGTGACCGCCCGTCCCGTAGCCACCCTGCGGGGCCACAGGGCCACCGTCCTGGATGTGGTCATCTACCAGCCCCTGGGACAGCTGTTCAGCTACAGCAGGGACGCCGTGAGTCCTGTCAATCGTACCATAGCCATACCAGTTGGGAAGCTTGTTCAAACTGCATCTCTTCTGAGATGCAGTTTGAATCTCCCGTATATAATATCATATAAATGCCATTTGGTGGACTCTTCTATCGAAAGGCAATTACAATACCGTGAGTGCAATGGAAAAACACCTCCATCTTGCCTCAAAGTCTGTAAAAATGACAACTGCAGTAAATGTCAACCAAGAGAGATGGTTTGTGACACATGGTTATTAGTAGCTATTCGATGGTCTTCTTTCAACAGGAGCTGAAGATATGGAACCTTTCCTCCCATAACTGCCTGAGAACCGTACGCCTGCTGTTCCCTTGCCTCAAGCCGGGCCTCTCCCCGGAGCAATGCAGCTTCCCCTTCCTGTTGGTGCAGGCTCCACTTCCTGGCAAGACCCCGCCCCATTTGTTGGTGGCTTGCAAAGATTACCTAGCTCTGCTGCGATTGGCCGAGGGAGGAGAGACAACAGCAGCGGCAGCAGAAAGACAAGAGGCGGGACGTCAGATGGGATACGGTCAGCGAGGCGCGCCCATCTCCGTTGCCCTGTACAACCCCAGGCTCGGCCAGGCGGTGACCGCGCGTGAGGACTCCTCCGTGGGCGTGTGGGACGTGGCCACGGGGCGGAGGTGCTTCACCATCTACAGCGCTCACGGAGAAGAGGAGCTCAGCTGCATGTCCACGGACTCCACCGGCCGACGACTGATCACAGGGACCCGCCATGGAACCGTCAAGGTTGCGTTCGCGTTCGCTTCCTTATTAGCTAACGAGAAGAAGACGTTGTGATTAATTTACTAACTGGTGTCCTGTGTGCTGTAACAGGTGTGGGACCTATTGAACGGTCAGAACCTGCACAAATTGGAGGCGGTCTCCACCTCAGAGGTCACCGGAGTCACCTGTCTCCATGGCAACCAGTTACTGACAGTGGGGTGGAGTCAGCGGATAGCGCTGTATGACATCAAAGGAGCCCAGGTGAGCGTGGTACCATGTGTAAACTTATAGAAACACACAGAGAAACGTATAGAGAAACACATAGAGAAACACATATAGAAACGCATACAGGCGACAGTAGCTCAGGGGGTAGAGTGGTTGTCTGGTAACCGGAAAGTTGCTGGTTCAATCCCCCGGCTCCGCCTAGCTAATTGTCGAGGTGTCCCTGAGCAAGACACCTAACCCTAACTGCTCCTGACCAGCTGGTTGTTACCTTGCATGGTTGACACTGCCGTCGGTGTATGAATGGGTGAATGTGAGGCGCTATATAAATGCAGTCCTTTTACCATAGAAACATAACATATAGAAATGTCTTCCCCAAAATATCCTGACTGTGTATCTTAGTTGCATTTCGAACTACTGGTGGACATATTGTTTTTCCGACTGATTTCAAGCAAGCATGCAGTCTCCCCACCCCGTGAATGACACACACACACACACACACACACTAACACAGAAGCCAATGTCCCAGGTCCAGGTTAGAACAGATTGAGTGTATCTCTGCCAGCATAAATACACATGCACCTCCAAACCTGGGATGAGTGTCTGGGTTTGCAGCCCACTAAGTTCACACCTAAAGACTCCACTGTTTCCTTCCCCAACCTTACAACATATAGCCCACTGCTCTGGCTAGACATTCCTTACCTTGAAGACCACAGGAACAAATGGTCTGTGTTCGTGTTTTTACAGTCAATTCTGAGCATTTTTCTTCAAATTCTGTTCCAAGTTTTCCTGCGTCAGTAAGTGTGTTTTTTGAGAAAACATCTTTGGTCGAAAACACACGTACTGAAGGGACTTTGGGGTAAAATATATTGCCTGCTGACGTGAAAAATCATGAAATAAACTGAGAGGTGGCAAAAAACGTCAATAGCTGACAAAATGCAGGGTGGGAGACTTAAATTACTTATGTTCTAGCTGAAACTAGCTTAAACACATCTGGAACTAGCTTAAACACATCTGGAACTAGCTTAAACACATCTGGAACTAGCTTAAACACAGCTGGAACGCATGTCTCCTACTCTACATCTTCTACATCTCGATGTGTGCTAGGACGTGTATGTGAAGGCGGACATGTCATGGAAGTCCAAGGGCGTACACAAGTCAGACATCTTGGCCGTGTGTCCTTGCCCTGCCCTGGGAGTCGTTGCCACGGCGAGCTACGATGGAGAGGTCATCATCTGGAGGGTGGATACACAGGGGCCAGTGCAGCGACTGCAGCGCGACACTCACACAAGGTGAGCAGGCTGCGCTTCATGGAAGCTACAATACTTCAGTTCAGCAAACCTCGCCTACCTCAATTGTTAGCTCAATTACTAGCTACATTGCTTGGCCTTGCGTAGTATAATTTCTATGATCATTAATAACACACTAGGTGTGCCTGGAACCTTATTCCAGTTAAAAGGAATAATATAATTATTTTAAATGCGAAAGGCGTTTCTCTTTAAATGGGTCCCAGCCCTGTTGACAAACTGATAAACACTGAGTTGTCCAAACCACTGTCTGAACTAGTTCTCTGCTGTACATGTACTGTCTGAACTAGTACTAGTACTAGTACACCAAATATCATATATAATGCAACACAATGTTTGATATTCTGTTGGGTTCAGTGTGGCGCCCCCTGTAGACTGCCTGCTGTTCCTGCAGCACAGGGCTGCTGCCAGACAGTGGAGGAACCCAGTGGTGCTGGTCTCCTCGCAGGGGGGCTGCCTGTGTTTCTGGAGCCTGGGGGGACACACACACCCGCACGGTGAGTGTGTGTGTGTGTGTGTGTGTGTGTGTGTGTGTGTGTGAATGACGGGAGAGAGGAGGGTGATCAGGTCAGATCACATTCCAAGTGTACTGTCACATACTTACCTCAGATATGCAGACACCACTACAGTTATTATTATTATTATTAACACATTAAAAGATGGACAGAGATGTGATTCTAAATATAAATAACCCCCAATGCACAGAAATCAACAAGACTTGATGGATCACTTTAGTTCATCTCCCGTGACCCCTTGAGAGACCCCCACGTTTAATTATGCGTCCGTAAGACGGGTTTCTAAACCACCAGAGGCCTGGCGGCCAGGGAGGACACAGGATTGGACCCGGGCCGCGGACATTTCTGGCCGCCCGCAGCCTTGCCACTCCAAACCCAGCTGTGTTTAGTGGTGGGGACTGGGTGTGTGTGTGCGTGTGTGTGTGTGTTTGTGTCTGTATCCGTACGTGTGCATTTCTTTGTCTGGTAAAAAGGAATTTCTGAATTCCATGTAAAATATATGAACATGGGTCAATGCCAAGCCCACTAGGTGTGACGGAACTTCATTCCAGTTAAAAGGAATAATATACATATATTTTAAATGCGAAAGGCGTTTCTCTTTAAATGAGTCACAGTCCTGTTGACAAACTGATAAACACTGAGACTGGAGTCTGTCCTCACTAAACCAGAGCTTCAGGTCGGGAGAATCAGTCCTGCATCGTTTGGGTCACAAGCCACAAGCCAAGATGGATGCTCTACTTTAAATATATTTAACATTTTGGATGTGATCATCACTGCTTCCCAAAAACAACAACAACAACAACAACAAAGTAACCATTGTTACTTTGTTACGCAATGTACTGTCTGAACTAGTTCTCTACTGTACATGTACTGTCTGAACTAGTTCTCTACTGTACATGTACTGTCTGAACTAGTTCTCTACTGTACATGTACTGTCTGAACTACTGTCGGGTGTTTGATTCCCAGCCGTAAGTCTACCTGTAGACATCCTAGAGCGAGGTGCCTGACCCTCCCTACTCATTACATTTACATTTACATTTAGAGCATTTGGCAGACGCTTTTATCCAAAGCGACTTACAAAAATGACACGTGTGGAGTGTGTGTGCTTGGTGACTGGCTTAAGCAGCCTCACCTGGCCACAGTTTGGGTCTGGGTGAGGCTGCACACCTGTGGTGCATTGACTAATCAATGCACACGTACCTCTGTCCATACCTCCAACCACACACACGCCATAACATGTGTCTAAATACATTCGCTGTCGCTTTGGATAAATAGTAAATGGTTTGTGTTTTCCTCCTAATCCCAGGACAGCTCTATGGCCCGGCTCAGCCAGGTGAGTGTGTGTTATCGCTGAGCTCTGATCAGCTTCAGAACAACATCCTGGTCTCGGGGGACACCGCTGGCTGTATTCAGGTGTGGGACATCTCACACTACGCCCTTGATGTCATGCAGGAGGTGAGCCGGTGTGTGTGGATAGATTTGGATAAATATTGAATAAAAGCCTCTGCTAAGGTGATGGTGTAAAATGGTAACCTCCCCTCGTCAGCCTGTATGTGAGCATCCACCTCCTCTCCTGCACCGCTGGAGGGCCCACCAGGGGGCGCTGGTCTGCACGGAGGTTTTAGAGCTCCACCACGGACTGTTTGTCCTCAGCGCCTCGTTGGATGGCTCTGCTAGACTGTGGACGGAAGACGGGAGTCTGGTGGGGAGCTTCGGACAGGAAGTGTGCTGGGATGTTGCTGACCCCGCTACTTATGAGCGGTGAGAGACTCGTCGAGTCAAATCACCTTTACCTTTATTCGTTAAACAAGAAACATAACATATAAACAATCGCATACATCAGCAGACTAGGCTCTAAACCTCTAAACCTCTAAACCTCTAAACCTCTAAACCTTGGGTGGGGCCACACTAGACAACAAGGCCCTGAATAATTCACGAGAAGGTTCCCTGTCCTGTCCCACAAAATGATGACGCAGACAAAGAAGTTGTGTAAGTACAGCTTCTGAAATGAACGACACACCTAGTCAGAGAATCCTACTGGATAATTGTGAACAATCATTCAAGGTGTTTCATTCTGGGAGAGTCCCAGTAAGCTAACCACGGTACTAACCCCAACCAAATGGTTGGTTATATTCCCAACGGTAATCTCTAATGGATGAGGCAACGTCATGGTTAAGGGTTTACGCGTGATGGAAACATAGATGTGGGTGCCAAAGGTAAATACTGCCTTGCTCATTGGGCCAGTCCTATTTTATTATTTATTATTTTCACCGTCACAGAGAAACTATTGAAAGAATGATGAGTGAGGAACAGTCAGCTCAGTTATGCTGTGATGAAGAGGAGCAATCAAGTTATCCTCTGATGTTGACATGGATGTCACTGGCTGTGTCGACATCTCCTATTAAACCCATATAATATATACTATATAATATATACTATATAATATATAATATGTGTTAGTCCACAGAGTGCGGGGGAGATGAGTGAGAAGAGGATGGAGGAGGGGGAGGAGAGTCAAAGTGACCCTGCAAGGACAAGATCTCCAGCCAGGGTGAAAGGTCACGCATCTGACCAGGTTCACGGACACAGTCAAACATTGCAGTTGGATCACCAAGGTAACCGTCTGTCTCTCTCCCTCCCTCTGTCTGTCTGTGTGTTTGTCTGGCTGTCTGTGTGTCTCTCTGTCTGTCTGTGTGTCTATCTGTCTGTCTGTCTGTCTGTCTGTCTGTGTGTCTTTGATCTAGCTGCCTTAGTAATTATTACTCCCTGTAGTGTGTTTGGTGTGTGTGTGTGCCCAGTTCTGCATGCACACACACAACCACTTGTGCACACGAGCATAGTTATGTGTGATGTGTAAAACATATGACAAACACACACAGGAAGGACAGACAATGTATTTTCAAGTTAAAATGAATGAGCATTAAAAAGGTTTTAAAAGTAATGACTGGGTCTCAGTTTGACCACGTTACAGGGAGCAGTTAGACCAGCCTTCACATTCTGGAGTTTTAAAACCTGGAACTCAACTTCGGAACATTCATGTTCAGGAACTACAGGCCAGACGTTGGCCGTGTGTGTGTGTGCGTGCGTGTGTGTGTGTGCGTGTGTGTGTCTCTGAGAGATGTTTCCTATACTTTAGTTTTTCTGTTTTGTCCAATGCTCTGAGTCAAAATATGCCATTAGCTGTGTGTTCCCCCCCACCCCAGCTTCACTGGAACAGACTGATGCTGCTAACACAATGGAGACCCTCAGCCTACCACAACACCAGGTGGGGCACACACACACACACACACACACTAAATTGAAGGTTTTCCTCCTCCAACCATGGCAACCCGTCTCCATAGCAACGTATATGTCAGCAAGTGCTTGAGGACACAGAGCGCTGGCAGGGGAGACGTTTACTCTGCGACGTCGACCTCAACAAAGTGTTCCAGGCCGGCACCACATGTTCCCCTCACCATGCGCTGGTCCTACAGGTGAGGTCATGCTGAACCTCCTCTACTCCTCCTCCTCCTCCTCCTTCTGGTACTGGTCTGGTGATCCACTCACTTCCGCTCCTCCCCCTCTCCTCCTCATCCTCCTCCCCTTTCTTGAGTCAACATGTTTAATTGCTAACAGTGGCAGTCTGTGTATATATATGTTTTTTATTTTATTTTGGTAGCTCCTGGTAGGCCGCTATGAATGTTGCTCTGTTGGCCTGTGAGTTGAACTTTCTACAGCCTTTTGAAGTGGCACGCTACATATATCTAGAGCTGTGTCAATATCATCACAAACAGTTAGCTAAAACGAACTCCAGCCATCCTAAAGATTATCATGATTGTGTGTGTGAAGTGCTAAGAGCAGCTGATCCTAGGATGTTTTTCACCTTCCCTGTCTAATTTTGAAACACACACACGCACACCAAGCCCTGTGTAATACACACAGAACGCAGCACGTTATGGGGAGCGTCAGAAGCACACAGCAGTGAGCAACACAACGTGCTCATGTTGGCTCATTCTGCAGCATTCCTCAGGAGACGGACAGACGCCCAGACACATCCGTGTGACGCAAAATAAATGAACAAAAGACGGAAGACATTCTGTGTTTCAGAAACACTGCGAAGCTCCTCTGTCGTCTAGTCACTCAGTGTTTCTGTTCAATAGTTTGTGTTTGTTTCACATCGTTTCCATAACTCCCATTAAAAAACTTCTATTCCATCCAATAATATTTGGTTTGAGTTGAGACCGGAGGGAGAATCATAAATCAAACTTTTTTGTATGAATATGTTTGCTACACTTACATAGATAATATGATACACAGATATAGACATAGGGTTAGGGTTAGGGTTAGGTACATCCATTGTTTGATTCATTTACATTTAGTCAAATAAACAAACAAAGGTTTTCTTATTCACAAACTATTGTTTTATGTTTTATGTTCATGTTAATGTTATGTTAATGTTAATGTGTATTCTCAACAGGAGTGCAAGGAGTTGCCCCTCCCTGAGGAATTACCCATAAGCCCCTGGGAGGCAGCTCAGCGACGGTACCAAGCTCAGCTCTGAGCAGCAGAATCAAGCTAACCGAGGATGATAATAAATATATTATTATACATAGACATTAAATGTGTTTTTATCACAGGTTCTCCTCATCCCATTTACTTATTATTTACTTTCATGGTCGCCTTGATGTTTTTTAATACGATTAATATAAGATGCACTTTAACTAATGCAGAGCCAGCGTCAGGCAGAGCTTCATTTTCGATGGGTGGGCACCTTCGTACATGGTTATACTCATATTTGATTTGTAGTGTGCATTATATTTCATATATTATATTTCATATTTTCTTATTTCTTATTTCATTTCATTATATTTATAAGTTTTATACCAGTAGAGCAGAGGATTCATGTCGTAACATGATGACAACATGATGACATCCTGATGACAACATGATGTGGTTTAGTCCAGGCCAGCATGTCTTCACACCGGGCCTGAGCGATAACCAGCCCTCCCTTTTCTGTTTCCTGAATTAAGGAAAGGCAGACCTGTTGATTTTATTCCATATCCTAATCAACCGTCAATCTATTGTGTCCCAATATGCTCCTCCTACCGTTTCCCTCACCATGGCATTAATACAAGCGTCCACACAGAGTAGGTTCCTTCCCTCAGGTCCACAGTGGACACAGTGCCTCCTGAATCATTAATGTCCCTGAATTCACTCCAAGTCTCTTTGGTTGAAAGCGCCTGCTTGAAAGGACTTCATAGTAAATGAACAAGACAGCAAGATAACAAGGAGTGACCTCATTCAGAATGGGAAGTATAAGCAGTCTGTTTATGTGTGTTTAGATTCACTTGTGTTAAAGTTACCCATAATCCTCTCCTGGAGTGTTTGCAGTACATGACAACACATCATGTCACACCACGACTGTGTTGTCGGGTCAGCACAACGAATGCGTGTTCAATGGAAAATAAATTGTAATCGAGTATTTGGTTGAAAACGTATTCATTCCTGCCTGTTGTAAAAAAGAAATATATATATATATATATATAGATTTTATATATATATATATATATATATATACACTATATA
>OMKP01084642.1:0-19483 GCA_900302375.1 Bathygadus melanobranchus | reverse complement strand
TTTTTTTTTCATCACTTTCTACTCCTGATTTTCCGCTGACCGAGTTGTCCCTTGACCTTCTTAGCAGCAGATTGTAAATATTTAGGGCCAAAACCTTTATTAACCCTGTACACAAAAATATATCCACGGTATTTATCTATCTATCCATTTATTGACAGACAGATGAAATGTTACCAACTATTCCTACCGTTTCCAAAATAAGAGCGCTAACGCACCAGCAGCCATTTGTGTCAGTTGACATTTTCTGTCAATTGCATATGTACCTGAGCCCACAGCTGGAGTGGAGCGGTACCACAGAGAAAGACCTTTACTACCAACATGAGCCCCACATGACATGGTCCCCCATTAGGGATGAGAGGCTGCACTTTGGCCTTTTACATGTCGACTGCGGAAAGGACAGTGAGCTTTGGGGATGTGTTGGGTTCTGCATTACAATAAAAACGCCATTCTGGCCACGTTCAGAACAAATGTCAGAAAAAAAGATGTGTGTTGAAGGTCTTTGGGAAGATGGTCGAAAAAAACCCCAGCAGAATAGGTTTGGGCTGCAAAAAAAACCAGGTTAGACAAAAAAACAGAGGTAATGTAAGGACTTGGCTGATGGTGCTTGAATTTCCCCAGACTTAACAGTTTTGGAGCCGGCGTTTGCTCAAATATAGCCTAAATGGCCAAAGTCGCCCAAATTCATGAAGGTCTCTTTTGTGGGCCTGGGTCTGAGAGAGGGCACCCTGTTGCCTCCAATGAAGTTAAATAAATGTTTGTTTTATACTTGGTCGAATCCCAGGAACTGTAATGTAATATATGCCATTTGGTGGTCACTTGGAGATAGAGACACAATACAAACATTTAGCATGGGCAGCACCAGGGGAGATCGAACCGCTAACCCTGGCAGATTTAATGCAAAGCTTTGCATTACATTGGAGCCTTGAGTTACATTGGACCACTGCTAAGTTGATCAGGCAACTTTAGATTGCCTTTTAACAAACAAGACATTCCTCCAGCACCACCGGCAACACAGATGCGAGGATGATTTCCGTCAGATTATAAACAGCCGTAATGAATTTATGTTTTCCCTTGGCGTCCAATGATGGTAAATAATAACACAACTGATGAGCATTTACATGTGAACAATGGAGATGGATGGAGGGGTATTCTTCCATCCCTACATCACAGCAGCAAGTGGCATTTGGGCACGACGATGATGGCCAGATGTTGCTCACATTATTCAGATTCATTTGTCAGCTGCGTTAAAGCCACTGACAAAAATGGTGTTAAAGTACATTCTTACGCCTGCGTTTCGCAAACCACCATTCAGTTCCTATATTATGTTTATTATGACCTGTCACCATTTATTCTTCTCCGAAATAAATCCTATACGTTTCCAGCCTGCCACACATGGTACCATGCTGGTAACAGACAGATAGTAGTATGTTACAGATCTCCTCTGGGCGGTAGCAACAAATGGGCTGTCCGTTCAGTATGTGACAGGGCTTTCAATATGGGGGATATAAATGAACACAAGCAGCACACAGGGCTCCGGTAGGCAACCAGTTTAGCCACCGCTTACAATAGATAACAGACCGGCCCGACCGACGTCTAAAAGATAATTGAGAATCTGAATCATGACTTGGATGAATGTGGCCAGGCGAAAGTAAGAAGACGTGGGCAACGTGCCAATGACATTTACAAGACAAAAAGGATATATAGATCACGTAGATGGGTCAGGGGGTAATCACCGAGACGACATAGCGGAGGCTTACAGAGGGCAGAGGCATTTAAAGACGACCTTTCCACCACGTCGAACGCCCCCACTTTGGTCAATAACACGAGTCTTTATTAAGTGGGTGTGGGTCCAACGTGACTTCATTTGACATGAATCTAAAAAGGGGGAAGGTCTAAACTAAATTTGACTTTAATACAAGCCCACTGGACCTCGTGGATTTCCAATAAATCCCGGCTATCAAACACAGGCGCAAGAGACAGAAATACAGAGAGTGTGTGATCAGAAAGGGAAAGAGAGAGATAGAGGGTTAAAAATCCGATGCAGCTATGTGCCTTAAGACCACAAGCCTGCAAATGTGGCTTCATATGCAAACTAAATGGAAATAAATAAAACTAAATCTATACATTTTGCAAATATACAAATGTAAAGCCACTGGCAGACATTACTAGTCAGTCATTACTAGTAATGACTTATGTAAGTAATTGTGATTAACCGTCAATACTCCACATAGCTTCCTCCTGAACTACTCCTAGTCTCCACCAGCTTGTCTCTATGGTTAAGCTCACGTGTGTAATTGGTGGCCATCTTCCACTCAGTAATGAATGGCACATGGTTCTCCAGGGGATGGTCGAGCCTCTCCCCTGCCCCAGCCTCCCCTGCTGCCCCCTAGCACCTCTCAGTGCCGGGATCAATGGGCTCTGATTATTCCATTAGTGCGGTCGGCAATAAATGAAGGCTATTAAAATAGCAGGGAACATCGATCTGCTCCAGGCATGCTAGAACTAGCAAGCTCGCAACAGGTCAAGCGTTGGGAGACTCCAGCTCTGAAACACCAGGGGGACTCTGTTCACAAACATACATTATCACACATGCAAGTCTTTGCCCTGCTCGAACAAAAAAGGTTTTAACGGGAATATACATACTAGGACTGAACAATGCATCGAAATATAATCGAAATCCCAATTTTTGGATAAGGGTAAAATGTGTAAATGTAAATGTATAACACCATTATAAATGAAGGACTGCAGCGCTGCCGAGATGCCGTGGCCTTCAATATTTTTCTCCAGTTGTGAGAAAACATGTTGTTTGGTACGGACCACAACAAACGTCACATCGTGAATTAAAGTTCTTTCAGTGAAAATAAAAATATATATATAATAAAAAGAAAATTGTGATGCAAAAGAGATCATTCCCACTAATAGTGAATCATATTGCAATCTGTCAAAAATAATCGCAATAGGATTTTTTCTGCACCATATCGTTCAGCCCTAATACAGACATTATTAAATCATATATGAGCCTTTGTAACTGAACTGAAAACATCCATTAAAAAATGACGCCAGGTATATGAAAATGTTTGCCTTTAAATGAGTGTTGAGCAGGCTATAGCATATAGCCCTACATATGCTATATACACATGCTTTATTAGTACTATGGATACTGATATATGGTAAGCCTATCGTAACCTACCCTATAATGTGAAAAATAATCATTTGTTGGGTTGAATATAACCAAAACATGTGTGAACTGTTGATTTACACATGATTATTTATATTATATTATATATACATATAATCTGGAAAAACTATAGGTTTATAACGGTACAGACAGAAGACGCATTTTAAACAGCAGAAGAAATGGTTTTATTTTGGTTGTATTTGTCACCGATTGTACTTTAATGCCTACTTTAGACACACAGTGTCACATTAGAGAGATTAGCCCTAAACTAGCCTCCATACTTTTGCGTAATAACTAATGAAGTATCCTGTATCCTGATTGCTCCTTCTCTCGGCCATGAGATGAGAGATAATCTCAGGAACATTCTGGAGGAACAGCTATATAGGCACCCTGAGATTATTTGGCTCCTAAAGCTTACTAGGCGCCATTTTCTTGTTCATTATGCTCTGACCTGCTAAATCAGAAGCAGCTGCAGGCACTCACACTGTACAAACAAATGTGAAAGGTCTCCGGCTCCGCCCATTCCTCCACATTTTGGTCCAATCCATTTCACTGTGGGTAAATATCCTGCCAATCACCCAGTAGTAGACGGGGCTAATGACTAGGCTAGCATCACCTAAAGTTGCTTTGGACAAAAGCGTCTGCCAAATGCCGTAAATGTAAATCACTCAATAAGGTGAGACTATGTCAATCATTGTCCTCTTGAGGGCTTCCTATAAAGTTATCTGGTAGCCCATTATTGGTTAAGTGGAGGCATTTTCCATTGAACCCAGAACCATCGCAGCTGACCCTGACTTTGTAGACCGTAATGATAGCCACTTTCCAGAAACTGTTATCACACACCTGTGCCAAGCAGGTGCACCAAGCGGTACTCACACAGAATTCACACACATACACTCTATCGTAGGAAACAAATGCATGTGCACGCACACGCACACACACACACCTCTGTGCGTGCGTGCACATGCACGCACAGTATATTCACAGAACATTATCGGAAATAGATAGTCAGAAGACTTGCAAATTTTAGACATATCTAGGAACAGAGCCACACAATTATGATACAATGTTGACCTTTTTCGTTGGTGTGTGTGTGTGTGTGTGTGTGTGTGTGTGTGTGTGTGTGCTAGAGTAGACTGATTTCCCATGGTGCAGAGCATCATTTATGACCTACTCAATAGACCCATCAAGTGTGGAGCGCTAAGTATCCTAACTGTTCAAATAGCAAACAGCTAGCTCTGGAAAGCCATCGAGTAAGCTGGTAATGCAGCAGTGGCACTGACTGTCGTGTTAACTTTGATTAGGATTATGATATTGGCTTCCCAATAGATTTACTGAAATTCATGTATAACAATAGATTTTTACAAGGTTGGGTACACACCTGGCAACGTATCACACACTAGTTTGTAGTATGCGACAACAAATTCTTATACACGTCATCCACTGGAACATTTATCTCATGACATTTTCTTTCAAAATACATGGTATCGTGCAAAAGGATTCCTGGAGTACACCCCTGCCCTTGTACACCGACTACTGGCTATATCCATACCTTCTAATCCACGTCATCACTGACTACAACATAGACTTCCGTAGACCGACTGGCTCAGCAGCGCTCGCTCATTTGTCTTGAGAAATCCTGTTGCTGAAACACGACCGTATTTAACAGCGGACGATCGACTACTCTTTACAGCTTTCAGCTTCCTCCATCCTTTTGCCTTGTTCTTGAATATCCTATTCATGTCGTCACATTTTCTCTTTATTCCTCACCTTATTCCCGCTGTTTCATTGCTTTCCTTAATGCATCTGCTTAACCGCCATCTTCTGCACAGGGTATTCTCTCATATCTCCTCGTGTGTGTGTGTGTGTGTGTGGGGGGTTTGATGGTTACAGGACTGTCTTAAAGGATTCTGTCCATCACGTACAATACACGACAACAAAAGATCCACAGATTGAGTTCTCTTCGACTTTCCACGCAGAAGCGTACGCCGTCAACTACGCCCACAAATTGAGCAGGAAGGATGAATGGCACACAGTAAATTTGGTCCAAAGCGCTACAAGGGTTGGGCCCGATGAAGAACTCGGAGATCTGAGCTCGGAGTAGTTCCGTCTTTTAAATCAATATCGGACTCATATTTAATGACACGCTTTTACTCAAGAGTTCCCCTGGAGCTTGACAGCTAACCGAGCGCCACGCTGTAATCCAGGGCATGTCTGAACAGCACAGCGGTGTTAAAATGTAATTCTGCTGAATGTCTACCCCAGGAGCTGAGACTGGCCAGGTTATGTATGACTATGTGGCATCTGGCATTATTAGAACTATATCTCTTCATGCGTTAGAGGCGAGGATATAATCAGGCAGGCAGTGCAGCGGTGGATCACGAGCTACCTTTACGAGAGCCGCACAGCAGAGAAACACGGTTGAACCATTCAGGTGGGAGAGAGAGTAGACCTGCCATAGAATAGCATGCATGGCCCGGAGCTAAATGAAGTAGTGGGCACAAGAGATAATAAAGAACGAAAAGTTTCACAATTTGGTGCGCGGCTGGTGCCTTGTTGTGTTGGGATTGATTCGCCCTCAAAGCAAAACGCCAACGTCTAATGTCTTATGATAACTCAACAGTTAAAAACTTCCCAGAGAATAACTTGAACTATTGCGCCACAGCAACTTCATTATTAAAGGTGATCAATAATTATATCTCCAGCACTATAGAAAGGTCTGGCTGAACCCATCATCATATCATTCTGGGCTTGTATTTCTTTAAACCAATCACAATCGTCCTGGGCGACGCTAAACCCCCTGGATGAGGCGAGTCCAGCGACGCGGGCGGGTAACTTATTTTGGTGGAACATTTCACGTGGGGAGGCGAGCCCTGGCATTAAAATGGCTAAATCCCAGCTAAAGACGCTTTCTGCGTGTAGGTTGCTAGCTTGCAGCTTGTCGTTGGTGTTTTACGTAGCGACGGCGGCTTTGGAAACGGTAACACGCAGCTAGTGGAGGGGGAGGAGAACTCAAGACTGAAACAGTCGACCAATGGCAGGCTCATCCCCACAGCCTACATCCTGTCAGCCAGACCCATCTGTAATAAATATTAGGGGTGGGGGGGGAAAACATCGATACAGCACAGTAGCGCAATACTTTCTTCCGCTATATACAAGATCGATACATGGCAGCCAGTCACACATCCATGTGTGTGAGGTATTTGGTTAATACTCTTCAAGTGTCCGGCCTGTGGTGAGAGCCGAGTATGTTAGGATTTGCTAGTATGTTGATTGTTCACTTTGACAAATGGTCAGTCTGTAGGTTGAGCTCTTTAACATTGCTCAGCATTGCAATGGCTAAGTGCAGGGGTGCTGGTTTTTCCTCATTACAAGATGGCTGTGACAGAGAATGAAACTGATACTAGATCAGCACTCCTACTCTTAGAAGCTTGACACATTGCTAAATTCAGTACAACAAAGGTTTTGAGTTGAGTTGGTTCACTTCTCGCTTCCTATTTTGAGGTGTAATTTTGCCACTTGTAGGGGTATAACATACATTCTAATTGCCATTTTAGATTTTATTTGACATGAATTGAGCCCGTCAAACGTAGGAAAGTATCAGATACGTCAAGTGATACAAGGGTTGAGACTATGACTAAGACCAACCCTATGACCGGGTCAAGTCTAACATCCTATATCGGGTGGTCTATGACCAAACTACTAAAGCGTGCAAAAATAAAGTGCTGGGATGTGCTGGATGAAGACAAAATAGGTACGTATTTATCCTCAACAGTGATGCATTCATATGACTTGACTCCTCTCAGGATGCGGGCAAACGAAACAACACATGATAATAACCAAGCAGACAGACTAGGGCTCAAGACTGCAACCTTTTAATTACGTGGATGCAAAGTATTTTTCTCCTTGGCCACCATCACCGCAAAAAGACCATACCTATGCGATAAAAACATTTTAGAATTGATTTCAAGTAAGTTCATCGTGTTAGATTAATGTACACAAATGGATGGTACACGGCAAAGAACACGCCAGTGCCGGGGGACGGCGGTGACATTTATTAGGACGCCACCAAATGAAAAGGTTCCGAGAAAATGTTAGTTTTGAGCCCTGTAGACGATAGCGTGGTTGTACACTTCAATCTGCTGGTGAACAAGGTGAGTGTGATAACCTCAGAACACGAGAACGTAGCCTTTTTCCCCAGGAAATGACAACATCCAAGCACAGCATTACAATAACCACAGTCACGCAAAGTCTGATAGCAGATGAGCTCAAATCTGGGTGAACGGGGCGTTTCACTTTCTGTCACTTCATATTTGTCTGACTAAGTGTGTACTTGGCAAACAGCGAACACAAACCTTTCCCGGTCGGAAGACAAGCTAAACCATCCTGTCCGGACACCAACATTGTTAGAAAAAGTGTCTGTAAAGGTTTCAAATCCACACAGTGCATGCTGGCCACTGTAGAAAATAAACACAACCCCCTTCTGAAAGCTTCATCCACTCTCTTAACTCCGCCCCTTTCCGTTTCTGGTTTGGCCCAGGCTCTGTGTCGTCTAGCCTCAGAATTACTAGTTAAATGGTAAATGGACTGCATTTATATAGCGCTTTTTATCCAAAGCGATTCACATTGCCTCACATTCAACCATTCATACACCGACGGCGGTGTCAACCATGCAAGGCAACAACCAGCTCGTCGGGAGCAGTTAGGGTTAGGTGTCTCGCTCAGGGATACCTCGACAATTAGCTAGGGGGAGCCGGGGATCGAACCAGCAACCTTCCAGTTGCCAGACAACCATCTCTACCTCCTGAGCTAGTGCCGCGCTGCGGCAGTTCAGTCTACAAAGAACTAACAACGCTCAGTGCTCTACAATGAGACCAAAAAGACATATAATGCCCATATAAAACAGCACCTCCCCAGAAAGACACCAACAATAGAGGAAAGGAGAAGACAATTACCCTGTCCTTCATCCTCCAGCTCTGTGCAAGGGCCTTGGAGCCCTCAATCTTCTCAGAGTGACGTTTTTTCATGAAGGCCAATGGCAGCTTCCAGTCACTCCGGTCGGGCTCCTCTTCCTCGGCAAGCCCCACTGCCGGTGAATGTAGCAAGTCTACGTCCATTTTCATCAAGGCCCTATAGGAAGAGGTTCAAAGAGTGTTATTCTAACTGCCACTTGTGGAACAGGCATAGATAACAAAGTTTAGGTAACAATCCAATCAATGGTTGATTATGACGATTATGAGGTAATAACTGCACTGATAGCTACATGCCAATGTAACTTCTAAAACATCTGGCAAAAGAGTGACAGCAGCTGGTTATTTTCGCATTTAACATAGGGAGTAGGCAATAGAGAAAATTAGATTTTTAGTTGACAGGTGACGACAGACAAGTTAATAAACCATCGCTACATCAGCCCAAGGGTGTTTTAAATAAATCCAATTGCCTAATCTGTCCAAAATCCATTTAAGTCAATCCAGGTGGTTATTAAACATTCATTTAAATTATAAATCAAATGAGGATAACATAGCCCTGGAAATAGTTTTGGCACGATTCTTTATCCTCAACGTGGTGTAAGTTATTTGGACACGATTAGACAAGTGTAGTATCTAATAAAACTTGTCAAGACGGTGTGTGTATACAGAGCGCTTCAGCTAATATGTTAGCTCAACCAGCTAATCTGACAGCTCTGACAGCAGCTGGCTGCTAGCGCAGCGAACAGACTCCGCATGCAATGCAGGTTGTGTCCCCCCGCATGGCTGACCAGCACTATTTTAAGAATTTCGAGTTGGCTCTAAAACCACTGCAACAACATAACTCAAGCACATATGGAGTAATGGCGCTTCGCATGGAAGCAAAAGCATTCAGACCTTGGCGCGGTGCAATTCTCTATGTGGATTTGGGAACCTCTTCGTGTTCTTACGATGACAGAAAGGGTCGCACAGACAATTCTGCAAAGAAAATTGTACGGCAGCGTCCACAGTCTATATATTATGTCAAAGCCGTCAAGTCCAAGTTCGACAGGCAAGTGTTTGCAGGGAAATCTGCGGGTCCTCTCCCCACGGCGCTTCGCTATGGGAAGGGGCTCCAGACGAGGCCCATCTTCACACTGACAGTCTGCCACAGCCACACAACGTATTGACTCGTGTCACTAATAACTGTGGAGTGGCGTGTACTCGTGTCGCTGTGTTTCGCGTTGTTTGAATTCGTGGCGTTATCAACGCGAACTCCACCGAAATTCCTCACAATTTCTCTAGAGGCACTTCTTCAGCACTTCAGCAAGGGCGCAGCCATCTTGGTATGGACCCAGAATGCACTGTCGCTTTTTGGGCGGCGAAAGTGTCAAACGCGTCATCGCGGCTGCTCTTTTGACAAATCAAAATAAAAACAAACCACACGCTACCAAAATACAAATACATAAACGATGCTATTTGAAATCGCAATGGATGTATGCATACGATTTCTCTTCATTTGATGTGGTTTTAAACAGCGTCTATAACCACCAATTTCTATATAGCCTACATTTTATATTAGGACCTGTATTTTTTGTTTGCATTATGTATTGTTGCACATATAATATTGTAAGTTCAGATAATGTCATTTTATCTTTATTTTAATTTGTCATTCCTTTATCACCTGCCTTTTTTAGTTTGGGGGGAGAAACTTTCAAGTGTGCCCTGACTTCAGCTTAGTTAATATAATAACATATTTTTATGAATTCGACTTAAAAGCAACGTGGGATGCTGTCACGCTGTATGCATACTTTAAGATTTTATTTTCTAAATATTACATGTCGATCTATTGACTGTTTTTCTTTCCCTCTATACAACTTGCCCTCGGGTGCGGTTGAGATACTCAACCTCACCCGAGGGCTGAAAATGAACTCCCAGTTAAATCAGTGTATTTATTTTGCTTTTACAAAAATAGGTAATTTCTTATAGGCCTATAAACCACTGTAAAGTTGAAGATGTTGCCAAATCTTTCAAATGTAGGACTAGTATACGGTTTAAAAGTTCGTGTATCGCAACCAACTGAAAGTGTTTTGCTTTGGCCGGGTTCGTTCATTTTAATCTCGCGTCTGGCCGTCGGAGACAAAACAAAACGCTGCGCGTATTCCCGCTCGACCAATCAGCGAACCCCCGCAGAGATACATAAACTCTGGGAGACTGCACGTCTACGCGTACGTAGGATCGACCTGCAAAACCGGGCGTGTATGGTCTCCTCTAAAATGAAACTCGGATCTTCGCTTACGTGTCGACGGAGAATTGTGATTTAACCTTGATAGGCTACTTTAAGAAAAAAAGTAACACAAGAATTATATAGAAGTATAGCTTATGGCATAACAATGTATATTTTTGACATAGGCCTATATGAGTCAAAATGTTACATAATGTAGGCTACTTCATAAAATATATTATATTATTATATTATTATTGCATATTATTATATTATTTATATATTGTGTTAAGAGAGTAGACATATAGATAGAGTAGCACTGTTTTGTCAAGGTTTACTCATGTATATGTTACATGCATAGATGTACCATTCCGTGTGCGGTTCTATTGGGAGAAATAAGGAGAGATAAGACAGCGTGTCACTCGCATTGCACTGATAGCCGTCATAGGGGGATACCACAAGGTCAAGTCATTCAGGCAGACAGAACCCTAGACAACACCAGTGTCTAATCAGATCAGATACCTGAGCCAATAGGTCAGCAGGCAAACCAAGGAAGTGCAGCAGATCCTTAATAGCTCAGTGAGGGTAGCGAGACGGACTTGACTTGGTGGTCCCCTCGGTGGCAAAATCCAGCAAGCAAATCACGGAGAGTAAGAAGAGAGGAGCGTTGTTGTGAAGCATGTGGAAACTTTCCGTCACCACAAGAGGAGCAGTCTTGGTAAAGAGAGAGAACTTGACGTTGGTGTTGTGTTGTGTTAGAGGTGGTGCTGGGTAGGAAAGAAAAGGGAGAGTGACTGTAGTGATTGTAATTACATACACTAGCAGGTGAAGGGATGCTTTTGTGAAAGATTGACTACTCTAACCTTAGAGAGTCTAAATGGAGGGGACATAGCCTTAGCTACATTGTGTACGATGCTTATTACTGTTTATGATTAACGTGTGTGTGTGTGTGTGTGTGTGTTTGTGTGTGCATTTGTACTGATTATCGTCTCATAGCATTGTGGATTTCTTTCATGATTGCACACTGTTTCTTTCTTTGCCTTTTCCCCAAACTGTGGGAGCCCGGGCGTTTGTTCCTGAAAGAGGAGTCATAGTGAGATAGAGCTGTCCCATCTGTCACTGAGATAAAAATGACACAACAGTTCATGGTTGCCTTCTGCTTAGACAACATGGAAAAGCAGTTGGCCGTGGCACGTATGACAGCACTTGAAACAAATATATAACAAAGCATTGGAACGCTTGTTTAACCATGGCAAAATAAATATATTTAGGATTCAAACAGAGCCCCACCTAGTTTCAACCAATCACAAAAAAGCCAGGCAGCATCCTTAGGGCAACGGGCAAATCAGAAAATGTCAAAACACTGCACCAGTTGGAGACAACATGGGAATACCTTTCTCAGTGTATTCACTAGTGCAGTTATTATTGCAATGACCCGTGCTATAGGAGCAGCACCCTGGCCATCTGGTGTATGTGTGTGTGTGTATGTATGTATGTATGTGCGATGTGTGTGTGTGTGTGTGTATGCATGTGCAGTATGTGTGACGTGTGTGTGTGTGTGAGAGAGAGAGAGAATCTCATGGAATGTGTTACTTTTTTGTAAGTCGCTTTGGATAAAAGCGTCTGCCAAATGCTCTAAATGTAAATGTAAATGTATCACATCGAACATATTCCTACCTAGACCAGTGCCTGCAGCGGAGGAACCAAGCCAATCTTCCTTCCAGGTGTGATGGAGGTTGGGACACACATGAGGCAGTGAAGGTGGAGCTGGGAGTACAGCACATTTGAAGGCTTTGTCTTCACACAACTCAACATCTCCCTGGTGGTGACATAATCAGTAGGGCTGGATCCTCAAAACTAGAGCTGTTTTTGTATTGTTATTATTCAATTCTGAATCTAATTCTGGATAGCAATAAGATGACTGAGTAAGAGAGGCAGAGTCATTTGAGATTGCTGGCTCATGTGGGACAGCAATCTCAAACTCTTTATTGGATGCCCGAAAAGAAAAATGGGGTTTGTAATTAAGCATAAAGTTAAGACATTTATTCATGGGAATTACTACTTTGTTTTCCAAATCATTTGTACTCGTTTCTTGGCTAGAATCAAGGTGTTTTTGTTTCCTTCGGAGTACTCAGCCTATAAAAACACTGTCTCATTTGAACTTGAATTAGATCCAATTATGAAACAATGAAAAAAGTTACTCTGGCAAGTGTGCCGTTCTCTCTCTCCATGGATGAAATGTTCTTTGTGATACATGACACTTCCTGGTTATGGTTGGTCTTCACACTACCAATAGAAAGTAGGTAACTACAAGGGGTCATCAGCGTTTTGGTCGTCATACGTCTCCACGCTGCCACTGCTTTCACAATGGCACCAGGAGTTATTTTATTCAGCTATAATCCAACTTGTTTGATGAAAAGCTGAACGCAGGACAGCAGTTTGGTCTTGAAGTTGACACTTTGTTCTGGTTAGTATTGATTAAAGAAGTGTCAGGATGAAGAGAGGAGGGTTTGGGGGCTTATCGGATAACCCACTTGAGGAAGTGGCCAATTTTCTAAATGATGAAAGCAAATTAATATTGATACGGCACCTCATTGTAGTCTGAAGTGAAAAATAATTTAACAGCATATGATGCAATGACTCTTTGACATTGGCAATATTATTGAATGGCTAATCAAGAAAAATTAAACTAGTGCCCGTCTGGAATCAGCAAAGACTGTGTCATACTTGAGAATGAAGAAGGTAACACAGACGTCCAACCAACACAATGAAAGTGTCTCTGCTTTGTGATTGTGAATCACTAACTTAACTTACTAGACATTAAGAATCAACATCTCTGCAACATTATCTTCCAATGGAAACATTTTTTACACACCCTATCTATAGCTGCCAGGCTAAACACTGCACATCAGTTTCAATGTTTCATAAGTGGGTTTAAACCACAAAAGCATTTAGCATCAGTCATGCTCATTTAGACCTGCCAAATGCCTTCTCAACATTGAGAGAAGCACAGACAGCCTATGTAATTCCTCTTTAATTGCCGGTGGTCTTAAAAGACAGCTTAATCAATAGCAACTGATATCGGTGAACATTAATTTATGGCTATTGAAGCATGACACATTAAACACTGGAGGCTAATTGAAAGCTATGATAACACTGGCATAAAGATGTAAACGTATGCTTACCCTGCTGTTATAATCACTTCTCATCATAAGGCAATCACTCAGACATTCATTCACTCATTCATCATTGAAATAAGGGTATAATATAAAAATAAAAATAG
The DNA here is from genome assembly GCA_900302375.1 of Bathygadus melanobranchus. Classification (NCBI taxonomy): domain Eukaryota; kingdom Metazoa; phylum Chordata; class Actinopteri; order Gadiformes; family Macrouridae; genus Bathygadus; species Bathygadus melanobranchus. Next base: position 5,852 of record OMKP01084642.1, on the reverse strand, counting down.
TATATAACAATTTCACTGCACCATGTCGATGTGCTGCTATGTTAAGAGGCAATTCACTGAACATGAATAGAATAAAGAGATAGAGATAAAGGGAGAGAATAGAGCACAGAGACATTTTAAGAGCAGGTCTGGTTAAACTTGGCCTGACGTACGTATAAAGGTCACAGCAATTTCTATCATCTACAGTCATCAGCCTGACATTATTGGAACAGAAGTAGATTTTATAACACACACACACACACACACACAGATGTGTAGGCAGTGGTGGCGGCTTTGTTTCGAGAGAGCAACTCAAATCAATGCAGACCACTTCAACTGGCTGAGCTGAATCTGTCCTTTCCTGAATTGAAAGGTTGTGGTCATATTGTGTACATAATGATGATCACATATTCCCAGAGGGGGCCACGGTACACAGATCTTGTATGTGGTAGCCTCATGTCCACCCCTGGTACGATGTATAGCTAGGTTAGGTAGATTGACATGTCAGCTTTGCACAATTTACCAAATGTATTTATCCACATGGCGCGGGCAGAGTAGGACATGGTTTTCACACCATTTCAATTGCAAATGGTGAGATGTGTGAGATATGACATGAGGATCATTTTGAGATGATTCATTTGTATTTTCTCATCTCTGCGGGTGGTTAATATCCTAAAGCCCTGCTAGTTGAACGGTTAGGCATGTAGGCTGTTTCTATGATGCATTTACTTGAATGGAGATCTTGTTGAGTTATTTCACTCCTCTTTCAGCTCCTTGTATCTCTGATGCTTCTCATATTTCCTCTTCTAGATGTTGCTGTCTGACCTGGTTTGTGTGCTATATATCAATATATATCAATATCAATATATCAATCTTCTGCAATCCTATCCAGGACAAAGTGTGTAAAGAAAATAGCCAAATAGAAAAGTTAGGAACACAAACAAGAGTGATGCTACACTCACACAATGATAGGCCTGATCTGTCTCTGTCTCTCTGAAACTTTTTTGAGATCTGGGATGGAAACAAAATGGCAACAACTGTATGAGCGGTTGACAGACAGGATGTGACCCACTAGCCAAGCTACCTAAAAGTTTACGAAGAGAGGCTTAGCTTCATATCATGGAGAGAGAAAGTAAAGAGTTTTCTCTTTGTCTTTATTGCTTCCTGCCACCCTCTGTCTTCTGGGTCATGGGGTTTCATCTCCACAACATTATTGAGTCCTAAAACACACCTGCTTCCACAGGGGCCGTGGCCAGCAAGGCCACTAAATGGTAAGTACATCAGATTGTCTCTAAACCTACAAGCTCTGTGGGAACTGGGGCTATTTTATAGCGCAGTCATATAGTTTGATTACGGAAAGGTTAAGCATGAAGATGTCCTTTGTGCGTTGCATTGCTAAATGATATAGCAACACTGGTAAACAGGCCCCATGATTTAAAGACCACCACCATTTTTCAGTAAAATGGGATGTTAGGCCTTGATTGATCAATCCTGACTGATTATTCAGGATTTTAATTGTGATCTCCAAGAGTCCAATGGGCAGGCCCAAACAGTGTCATCAATGATTTTCAAACTGAATATGATGCATTAAAGGTGCTATATGTAATATGTATGACACAGAGCATTTAAAATGGGTACTGCAGTCAAAACGTCTACATTGGAGAGAGTTGTCAGGTTGAGGACACTCAACAAGCACGAGCACAAGACGAGCCGAGCGCAACATTTCATATCTGGCAACCCGGGGTGTCGAAATGGGAAGGGGGCATGGAAGTGGGCGGAGTCCACTCGGAGTTATAGTGAATCACACAGACCATAAAAAAATAATTGACATTCTGACCTGGAATAGGATGAAGGAGAGTATACTGGATGTAGCATTGTTGTTGGAGAAGCAAGTATTTCAACTTGTTTCCTTCATTTTATGATTTAGCACACTGCGTGTGTTACATATAGCACCTTTAACACACCCAAAAACAAATGCAATTCAAAAATGCACTCTATGCTGCATGAACAGACAGACTCGAGATCTAACGATTCAGAAACACCACTTCTGTAGAAGTCACAACCCTAAACACAGGATTGTATACTTGAGTCTTCCCGTCAACAACACTAGCATTGGAAAACAAAATCATACATACATCTGGTAGCTAAGACATGCATGGTATGCACCTTCTCTTGTTATCTTGTAATGACCAATGGATGCTTTTCTTGACTGCCGCCATAATATGAAGCCATTATATGAAGCCATTATATGAAGCCATTATATGATGCTATTATAATTATGTGGCAGTGTTCATAAATACTGGGTAGGCTACATGAAACCTGTCATATGACACTCATCTGTTGTTCAAAACATGTTCAAAACATGTTTTGAACAACAGAGCAAGTCCAGGAAATGTTGCATAATATCAGAACCGGCCAGGACCGGTCCAGGCATGTTTTCATATTATCACATGCACGCACACGTACACACATGCACCTGCACATGCACACACACACACACACACACACACATATACACAGACAATGCTATATAAGACTGTCCAGCAAAGGTGTGTGCAGCTTTTTACTTGTCAAATAAACTGCTCCTCAGATGCACTAAGTTCTCTATCTCATCAATGTTTAACTCTCAAGTTTCCACAACAAAACCCACTAACGGAGCCTTTCTCCTCCAGGGTGCTAAAGGGCGACCTCCCATCCCCCTGTGTGGACACTTTTCTTGCCACAGACTATTGAGCCGAGTGTCTGATGGTTTCTGCTGGACAGAGCCCAACAGAGCTGGCGAAAGCTGCCTGATGAAGAGCACTGTCGGAGCAAAAGCTCTAATGTGCAGGCTTTCAGGAGAATTATGATGAGCCAAGCATAGGGGCCGGGCAACGCGCAGTGTCATTAGTATTTGAGACGTCACCTTTGGTTTAATGTGAAATAAAATGGTGGTTGACTTCACGATGTGTGCCCAACGTTGATAAATCATGTCAGTCGGAGAACTTATGGCCAAACGAATATCAAAGTGAGGGAACTATATCAACCCCTCTATGCATCCGGGCGTAGTTATGCATGTTTGCTACTTTTGTGTGGTTGTGTGTGTGTGTGTGTGTGTGTGCGTGCATGCGCGCATACGCATGTGTGTGCGTGCATGTGGACAACACAAGAATGATTCCATACACGGGAATAACACTCAGAGAACAACAGCATCAGACAATAGCATCATCTCTCGTTTATATAGTGAACAAACGACGTGCGCACGTGTCAGCCTTAATGTGATTTTGTTTCTGTGCCATTGTCCCATTCTGTCTCTAATGAGTTATCTCCCGTGGGGAAAACACACCGTGTACAGTGTCCAATAATAGCTATGTGAAGCAGGCGCAGATCTAATCTTTACCTCCACTTTACCTTTGAGGGAACAGGAGAAGCAGGGAGAAGACAGAGAGCTTAACAGCAGCAGAGCTGTCACCGTATTGTTCTGTGGAGAGTGCAGCCAGGAATCCCTAACTAGCTGGCAAACTCGGCTGCTCTCTGCTCCGAGGTGAGAGGAACGACCGAGTGAACAAGCAATGTATTTAAGCTTCAGTTCTTCTCTGGCTCCTTCAACGATTGATGTTAGCAGTATGCTACTATAGCACACCCTACTAAAATAAATAGACGTGTTTATTTTCTTTGTCCAGTCCAAGTGCAGATCAATTGGTCCTTATGTTTCCAGACAGAGCCAGTAAATGCACTGACTTTGACTGACTGATCTTTCTTTTACATTGTTTCCAACAGTGAAATATGTAAGTGGTAGGGTGAGATGGGGTGGAAACCAGAGGTAAACATGTGCTGCTCTACAGAAGATACGACTGAGTGCAGGAGCTGGATATTGACTAGTGACGTAATAGCAACGCTGTGCAGTACTCCAGTGGTGCTGCGCAGCTCTGATTAATCATTCACACTTTACAGGAGCATAATGGGCCATCACTTAATGGATGCTAATGGTGAGAATTGCTTCATGGATGTAATTTGCATGTGCTGCCATAAGGAAAATGTGCCTCGTGGCTGCCTTTTGGCTGGCAATTACACGTTGCCATTAACTATTTGTTATGTCCACTTTTCCTCTCCTCCTGATCGGCAACTTGCTGATTACAAGTCGCTCAATCGAAGTCAATGAATTAAAGTGACGTGATGGGTCCATCTTCATCTTATTATAGCCAGGGCCTGGCTGCATCTCCTGACTTTAGTCTAACAAACTACAATGGGAGATCTAATTGATTTATGGGTCAGAACTTTACATACGTGCGACAGTAACATCCCTCTGATATACACAGAAGACGAACACTAAATGCGCCACACTCACCATTATCAAGGAGCGGTAATATTTGCACAAACTGATGAGTTCAATGGCCTGGCTTGCGCTATATAGGCCTACCCTGTATGTTTTTTTGGATAATTAATGAATAAAATAGCCAATCCAACCCGCCGGCATATAGCCATCGCAGAAGCATCTTTAATTATTAATATTCATGATTATCACATCTTAGAACACTACATATCTGACATGGTGAGCAAGCAAAGAACTAGACTAGTCTCTCTCGTTTCTTGTTTTTTCAAGTTTCATTACAGCCTCTGGTAGTGCCTCTAGTGTATTAGACCCTATAGGTTATCCAATATTCTGGTAGAAAGTTATTACCGTATGCGATTTATGACAATATTGCCTAATGATAACACATTAATAATATCTAAAAAGCAATCCTCCTAATAATCCATCATACACCCTTTAATTTCGTGTATGTATTCATTAATGAATACATGAACGTGTATCAATGTATTATTTGTTTTGTCTCAAGCAACCTGCGACCTAAGGCAGATTAATACGAGGGAATGAGAGATGCACCAAGAAGAAGCCGAGCGAAACAGAAAGCTGGGGAAAGAGGGAGTGAGAAGAGGAGAGAGAAACGAGGGTACCCTAGCCGAGCGCGCGCTTTCACGATTCTACCCCTTTGAAAGCAAGAGTCTTTTATTGAAGGTTCACTCGAGTTACCAACCCCTTGAAATATCATTTAGAACAAACGGCACAAAAATGCAAAAATAGGCAACGAGGGCGTTCGTGGAATATAAATGTAGACCTATGCCATTATGATAAATCCGCCACGTTGCCGAAAGAATGATTCAGATCCAGGCAATTTTATTTTCCTCTGCAGTATGGCTGTTTTTTGTTGTTGTTTGTTTGTTGTTTGTTGTTTTCTTTACATCGTGCAGGAGCGCATTTTCCGCAGTTTGACAAGTACCACCTTAAATAAGGGGGTTGGGCTTCGCAAGTATCAAAACCCCGCTGTTTCACCGCGGTGATGCAGCGAGCGCGTGCTTCACTGTGTACTATATAAAGTAGGCTGAGCCGCACTCCAGGCTCAGTTTTGGTGGACAGCTCCGTGGTGCTGAAATCGTGGTGCGCATCTCGCAGAGACTAAAAGAAACCACACATCGTGGTGGCACTGAACTGGAACAACAATGGACGGATTCTCTTGGAAACTTTTTGTACTTTCTTGCCTAATTGCGGAGGGGTCTTCGCAAGACTTCGGACAGACCCAGTTTATTTGCACGTCCGTACCCAAAGATATGGACCTGTGTTCGGCTGCGATGCAGAACAGCGGTCCGGCGGAAGACCTGAAGACCACGGTTATGCAACTACGGGAGACCGTGCTGCAGCAAAAAGAAACCATTATGAACCAAAAGGACACAATAAGGGAACTAACTTCAAAGTTGACCCGGTGCGAAAGCCAAAGTCTCCCTGAGTCGGGACCGGGCGGGCGGCGGCCAGGGTCCAAGAACACCATGGGAGATGTATCTCGCGGGCCCACGGACACCCTAGCCCAACTGGGGCACACTTTACAGACTCTCAAACA
>OMKP01084640.1:0-13718 GCA_900302375.1 Bathygadus melanobranchus | reverse complement strand
AATATAATATATAGATCGATATATAATATATAGTTCATGTATGATAGTATAATATATAACAATATATATATATTTTTACTCCATGTAAATCATAAACCCTTGAATATATAAACGGCTCATTGAATTCGGTTGACAAATGTAAACATCATAGTGTTTTTCATCCAGAAGAATCCGACGTGTGTTTACAGGCCAGTCTCGGCTTCTCCAATATGGCCGCCGTAGCAACAGGCCGAAGCGGTCAACACGGCGTCTGTGTCTATGTGTCTATGACCACCACCACGGTTCACTACACCTGTTCTAATCCACTACAGTACAGTAAACAACAACCGCGGGGATGTTGTTGTGCTGTACGTCTGTACGTCTCACCCCACCGAGGGTCACCGGTCACTGGTCACGGGTGACGTCCAGAACATGCACGGTCATGATCGTCGTTTTCATGTTGAGGGTGAGGTAGGTGAGGGTTCAAGGGTCAGAGGTCAGAGGCCCCTGCTGATCCCCACCACCACAGTGGGGGTGTTAACAGGTCAGGAGACGAATACAACGCCATTGGCTTGCAATCTGATGCAATTCACAAAATGAAAATATAGATGTCTGTATTAACTTTGTATATATATACTGTATAGCACTGGTCAAACCCCATACCCCAGTATGGGGTTTGGGGCCTGGTACCACCATCACTAAGAATAAACAAACGTTGCTCCACCAAATCACAACTCTTCTCTGTCCTCACACCACAGTGGTGGAATGACCTCCTGAGGTCAGGACAGCAGAATCACTAATCAGCTTCCGCAAGAGACTCAAGACCCACCTATTCAGAGCTCACCTGGACTCTGTATAGCTTCACCTCCTACCCACCTCTCCTCCCCAACCCTTTCCCACCTAAGTCGCAAATGCCTAAATGTAAATGTAAATGTAAATATATTTCGGCTCGCAGTGCTGCTGTGTTTTTGCAAATCATAACAATAGTTAGTATAAAAAAAGGAGAAAAAGCAGGAAATACTCTGGAATAGTGTGGACTCTTAATCCACATAGACACAGAGCGGGACCTACCGAGTGGTTAATGCCACTGCCATGGGTTAAACAAAACAATGTAAGAAACTGAGTACGTTAACATTTGGCACCGCAGCAGATCTGGGGCTTCCATCCATACAGCTCTGGAGCTGCATCTTGCTCTCTCACGCTCTCTCTCTCTCGCTCTCTTTTGCTCTCTCTCTCTCTCTCTCTCTCTCTCTCTCCATCCTATGATCACAACTCTGTGATCTGTGGGAATTCAAGGACGTAGGATGTACACATTGATCTAGGATCTAGGCACACATCTATGAGCAGGAAAAAAAAACAACCCACTGGTAACGCCACGTCTCTCACACACTGACTCCTCCTCCGCCTCCACCCATATCGTACCACCATAGCAGCTGATTTTGTCCTGGTCTTTTGTGAGCCCAGACCAAATCACAGGTGGTGAACATGTGCTTTTCCCCAGGAGTCTTTCATTAGGCCTGCAGGCAGGGGAGACGAGCCAGAGGAAACCGCTCGGAGCGCTCCTCATCAGCCAGGCTTATGTCATCCTCCTAGAGGGTGGAGATCGTTACAGCTGTTAGCCATTGTCATTACTTTCAGTGTGTTTTTTTGATGTTCTTCACATCTTGGAAAGGAACAGTGCTTTTGGCTATGAAAAGGGAATCAAACAGCCCTTTTCTCTGGCTCAGTGGTTCATTTCTCTTCCACTCCTGTAGTAGGGCTCTTTCTAACATATAATCGTGTAAAGGATCCATATTGTGCTTATTTACATCTACTCTAACATCTACTCTAGCAATCTCTAGCAGCCCTACAGTGTTATAGCAGACCTACTGGGCCTGGGCTGGAACCCAAAAACGGAAGGGGCCGAGTTAAATCCTAGTCAGATCCTCGCTTCCAACAACACGATTGGTCAAAACATGATATGAAGCGAAAGAAAGTTAAATGCTTCGTTCACGTAGATTTAAGCCGGTCTGCCATCAGACTTTGGATTTGTGAGACTAATTTACACCCAACAAACCCTTCAATGGATTTTGAGAAGTTGAGAGGACGTAAACATCACACAACTCAACCACATGAAATCAACAAGAAGAAAAACAAATTCCTCCAATACTGTCTATCTATATTTCTGCGCTTAGTATGTGGGCTACCTGCTGTGGGTGTAACTGATGTCAAATAAACATCATGATATACTCAGGGGACACCTATAGAGGGCGGACAGCGATGCTATTGGACGTCCGTTCAGAAGGGAAGCTTTGGGAAATGTTTTATGGCCCTACGTGTAGACACAGCATACTGAAAGCCGTCGTCATGTTTTCCAGGATGTGACTGGGGCGTTTTATAGAAGCCATGAAAGGTAACCGGTTGATTGCTGCTACCATAGTGACAACACGGAAGCTGTAATTTGCTCCAGTTTTCTTCACAAACATATGGACAAAAGGTGAGATATTAACTTTTTCTCGCTGCTTCAAGGGAGATGATTCACTCCAACATCAGAGTGGATAAAAAAAATCATATTTGTTGAATGGGTTTTTTTTGTCAACCTACGAACATTCCTTTCTCTTGTGTTATAATAAAGACGTTTTGATTATCGTGCGATGAATGTTTAATCGAGTGTGTTGCCCTCACCCTGACCTTCATGCGTTTGCTGTAAAACTATAAAATGATCGGTAGCTTTGGACACAAATGTGTCCGGTGTCAGCGCAGGATGGCGTGAGCAATCCTGTGCAATCCTAGCACTTCACAGTAGTATGGGAAGAAAATGTTCTGCTAAATACTGCAAGTGGTATTCCAACTGGTGTTTTCAGATCTCACAAAGGCCAAACCTATAAAGAACATTGAAACCTTTAGTTTGAAGGCCAATATTACATATGGAAATGAAACTCTTGATATCTTCTCTTAACTGTTTTCTTGTTGCTGACATTTCACAGAAGCTGATTCGAGTAGCGGCAACAATGATGTCTTTGCTACGTTCTGTATTGCAGGGATTCATTAACTGATGAAAGTGTTTTAAATTCCACACACATGCAAGATAATTCTAAGTTAATGAGTTTCCGACACTTAAATTATTGACACATCTTATCTTGGGTTTACTTGTGTTCTCCATTGAATGTGGCAGTCACAATATCTGAAAATAATTGCTTGTTTTGTGTCTAGCTAGGCTATGAATAGCCAACGGCAAAAAGTGGTAACACATTAATGAAAGCATGCATGATTGAGCAATGTGTTTGTGATATGTGCCATTTGGTGGAGGCTTTTATCCATAGCATCTTTCAATAGCTTGAGTGCATACATTCTTAGCAAGGCAGGCCCCATGGGAATTGAGCCTGTCATCGTTAATGCCATGCTCTACAAGTTGAGCTAGACACGAGGGCCCTAATGTTTATATTCAATTGTGTGCATGCTAAATGAGTAAGCATTATTTATGTATTGTGTGTTGTTTTATTCATTCTGCAGAAAAGATGCAACACAGAATGGATGAAACAAAACAAGAATACAATTCTGACTATTAAATGAACTGATGAACTCTCATTGTACAACAGAAGGTTGATGAAGAAAAACAACAGCGGCCGATGTCAACAAAAAAACAAATGCCCTCCCGAAGAAAACAGAGAAACATCTGTTTGTATCATCCTCGCTTGCCCTCCGACGACCACCAGCTGTCAACAGGTCAAACAGGTCCAGAAGCCAACAGTGTTTCATCAAGTGAACCTGATACACTGAGTATGGATTGCATAGGGTTGGGATTGCATGGAGTATAGGAAATTATGGGGGAGGGGGGGGAGCACGGCGAGAGGGGAAGGTGAGTGGACACTGAGTGGGAGACGCAGAGAGCGAGGGGGAGCGAGAGCGAGAGAATCTTTCCTTTTCTAAAAGGCGCCATGTGGTAGCAGTGTTGGGAGAAAAAAAACAGCAAAAGCTGTTAGCACTTTCATTCTGGCGACTCCCCCCAGGAACCAGGGGCCCTGAGGGCCAGAGGAGTAGTAGTATGATTCTCTTGCTGTACATAGAAAAAAAATCCCGGGAACAACAGGGAGACAGAGGGTACAGGTTGACGTTCAAGATCAAGATAGCGCTAAGATGGTAGCCAAATACAACACTGTGTAGAATTCAGTGATGGCTCGCGTCAAACTACTGACTGATATAAACTCGTGATTGACAGAGATCAGGGTTCCCACACCTTCTTAAACATCAAATTCAATGACTTTTCAAGGACTTTCCAGGCCTAATTCCCTCAAATTCAAGGACCCAACACGGCAGGTTTCATTTGTAATAGCAATAAATCTCTAAAAACATTTTTTAACGAAGCATTTCATTCCAGATATACTATATCCAAGAACGCGTAATTCAAATAGAGGGTGCATTTTCTCCAGAAAATATATGTGGTTGCATCTGGGCCAGATGGTCACGCAAACATTTCAATTGATAGCATATGTACCTCAGACCACGTGGCACTTTTCTTAGATGGGCATCACTGCACATAGCACATGATGCCAACAGCCAGCAGCGACAACGTGCGCTAGCATGCATGTAGGGGTTCTGAGTGGGTTCTGGCGCGCTGATGTGTACTAGCACGCACATATTAGCATGCGCGTACTAGGTGTTCTGAGTGGGTTCTCTGGCGGTTCTGGCCCGGCTAACGCGCACTAGCGTGCGCATGCTAATATTCTGAGGTGGTTATAGGGCGTTTTGGTGCGCAAAACGCGTACTAGCTTGGGGTTAGCTGCTGTCCACGTTTCAGTCGATGAATCAGCAAAATGCATATTGCCATTAATAACTGCATTACTTTAATGCATAATGGTCCAAAATGTCTTAAATCTGTATATAGGGACAGTGCACTGGATGGGGCCTGTCATTTTGGCATTAGCTAGCAGGAGATTGCTCCAGAAAACCAGGCGGAAGAATAAAAAGACAATGGATTACAATGGTGCACTTGCCTTGCAACCCCACTTATAATTGTGTTAGCTTTTCAGTTCACGCTTAACACGCCACACATTTCTGGTGGTACGATGAAAGCATTCCCTAAATGACCCAAACCGCTCCACGCCCCGTCGGTCGGTTCGCGTCGATAAAACGCAGATGGAAACATTGATCGTTCCATCGGTGCATTTATTGATGCGGCCGGCGGTAACCGTGGAGTCTCTCTCTCTACTTCCCTTCGGCTGTATGGCCCCAGATCACTACACACACAAGGTCCGTTCTGCAGCGCCGCAATCCATCTGAACACTAAAAGATTGCGGGAGAAGGGCAAACAAGCCACTAAAATGTCCCCCCTCCCCCAAACAGATACGCCACGACAGGATGAGGAGTTTATATAAAGGGCCCCCCCGTTCGAAGATGTGGGCATGTACATAATTCAGTTGTAGTGTTGATGTCTCCGTCTTGGAAGCCTTGAAATAGTTCCGTCCAAACTTTTCTTCATCGGACAAGAGAGCTGCTCGTTGCCAAGAGCGACGGTGGTTTGTGAGTGCTCTGCTGCTAAAGCTACGTATGTTTGCATTCATAGTTAAGGCAGGCTTTTCACAAATGCCATTAAATCACAACAAAAACGTAGATTGTCTACTTGATTATAATTGAATTGCCACATTTACACAAACTGGGTTAATACACATGGTAGAACAAATGTACTTGTACAAAGGAGGCAAAATAAAAAACCTTTTGCCTAACAATGAATCAAATAATACAGTAAAAGTACAAATAAAAGTCCACTTTCACAGTAAAGATAAAACTAACCAAGGTAATACAAAGCAAGTTTTAAAACAACAAACGCCATATGCTTCCTCTTTTCACAACACTAGCCACGAAGCTAAGATGACCTATAGTTAGCAACCTTTGCCTGGAAACGGATTAGCTACACAGCTGTCACGTGTTTTGCATGTGTTTCTCACATCTTCCCAAAAGGGAACTCTAAGGATGTATACTTGCCAACAACACAAGTAAACTAAAAACAGCGATTGACAGTCATACCTCTGAACACCCCCTTACCACCACCACCACCCATTACCGCCCACTAAACGTCTGCACCAATGTGTTAATCCTACCTCTGTCTGCCAAATTCTTAACCCTGTTTCAAACTTATTCCCAGAGCCTGTCTCAGCCTACCAGCTGTTCACTACACTCAACTAGTTTCCAGTTTTTATCGTATCTGCGACACACTCCTTTTTTCTTTACTGTAAGACTAAGTCTAACACATATTCCTTATTTAGCCCTTTATCACAGTTAGTGTGCCCAACAGATGACCCTAATTGGTTAAATACAAGGACCCTTTAAGGAGGACATAAAGAAGTATCCCCTACAGAGTCCTCCCATGCAGCGTTCCACAATGGCTAGGCAGAAATGGCTCTAGCGTGGGCAACAAAGAAATGGGCCATAAAAAAATACAAGGTGAGCGTAGCCTATAGACTCGATTAAATCAGTAAAACTAGAAAAAAACAAGTCAAACAATACAGAGGTGGAGTCCCTCAGGGTACAGTTTTCTTCACATTCACATTCCTTACTTGAATGTGTCACCTTTGCTCCTTGCAAGAAAGCAAATGCGTTGTTGGCAAGCTTGCTGGGAATTTCAATGACATTTTTGTTAAAGTGAGGTGGAGCATGCTCTACAACGCCCTCTGGTCATCGACCTAACCTACCGTCTTCTAGATCACCGGCCCAGATCTTCTCGGTTCTCCAAAGGGCTTTAGCTTGAACCGCTAACAATAGACGGTGGATTGTGTGACTCCAGGTCTACTCTTCACAGCGATAGAATGTCCTCTTCGCCAGAGGACTTCAAGTGGGGTTTTCTTTTTTCCATCAGAAGATTTCGCCACAGCACCCCCCCACCCCGACCCCTTGCGAGATCCCTGTCCCTCTTCTTCGTTAGTGCCGTAAACAGCTTCTTCCACAGGAGGCTCTTGTAATCAATCTGCCTTTTGGAGTTGATTCAGCCCCACACCGGCGCTCGCACCACAAATGTGGGAAAGCCGCACGACTCCTGTTGATTCTGTGTTTTTTTTCAAGAGTTGTAAAGAGAGAGAGAGCTGAACGCTTCCGCCATTGTGAAGTGTTGAATTTCGTGCACCTGTGACAGACGAGATGGATTCCCTGATCCAATCAGGGAAGAGGTGCCCTGATTCAGAAATGAGCCGGGAGCAATCTAATCACTAAATTGGCTCATACAGAGGAATGCAAAACAGATTTTCTCACAGTACATTTCACTCACTAATAGTTGATGATGGTTAGGGTTAGGGTTAGGGTTAGGGTTAGATGGTTTAACTTTATTCATTCGTTTATCGAGTATTCATTTGATATCCCCTATATGCAATATGTATTGTACTAATGTACTGCTCTGTCGTCACTTTAAGCCTCGTTGAACAACTTAGCAGTACGTCTCACAATAATTGTGAAGCTTTATTGATTTCATTTATATCATAGAATGATTTATTTCCTTTATGGCCTGTTGTACAGGTCAGGTTTTGGGGGATTTTTGAACTGAACTGAATTAGAATACATACCTGGAACTGAACATGAACTGAATTGAAATGTCACATTTTTATATTGTATTGTTTTCATAATTGTTAGGTTATGATTTGAGGTATAAAAGTTGTTTTCTTACCTATAAGGAATGGAAAAAATGGTTTCACCTAGTAAGATTCAAACGCACCTTCTATACATTTACATTTACATTTAGAGCAGTTTATCCCAAGTGACTTACAAAAATGTAACACATTTGTCGAAAGAGGGAGACAACAATATATCGCAACAATATATATTATTATATTATAGTTATACAGCGAGCATTAGCATATTTCCTTTATCTCTCTGTGCTGTGAAGGTAGATGCCGACACGTCCACAGAGCAGACACGATAGACCCCTTTACACATCCCGGAATATTTCAGTAAAGAAGATCCGTCATTATCCTGGCTTTTGCCTTTTTACACAGAACCAAACAAGCCGGCATAATCCCGGAACGTTGTGTGCTTTTATAGCATTCCGGTCGCACAACAGCGCCAGCGTCTAGTGTGATGTATAACGTACGCGCGGGGCAGCGGCATTGCTTTCTAAACAACGATGCCGGCGCTTTTGCTAGCCGCGCACACGAATATTACATTTATCATATACGACATGGCGTTGGGTAACGTCACAATGGCGGATTCGTACAAGCGACGTGTTTGAGCGATCAGAAATATGTCGGAGGAGAAATTGAAGAGATTGAATACATTTGCACACATAACACATCATCAAAACGCCACACACCCCTGTCGCGCCATGCCAGCTTACCCCTTTTACACAGACGTCGATCTGGCGTCGTTACTACCTCCGATGCCGGCATAAATTCTGAACGAAAACCCCCTATTCCGTGTTTGTAACTTTCCCACAGAAGTCGAAGCAGAAAAAAAGCTGCAACATTCCCACAACGAAAAGGCTGTGTAAAAGGAGCTAATGTTTACAGACCCACAACATCGTGACATGATGTTATGATCTCCCGCTGAAAGAACATCGGGGAGTAGAGAGGTGTGAGGGTAAGCCTCATCACTGTGGTCATTCAGACACGTAGCGGGGTACGCGTTTACAGCCTGCGCCTAAGATACGGGCCCCTGAATCCAGGCACCAATTAAAGGCATGTATGACTCTGGCTCAAGTGTGATTGCACTCAGCAGGAGAGCAGCGAGGGAGGCATCCGGCCCACTCTGCAAACCCCCCATCCACACACAGCCACATACATGAATGCACACATCCACAAACAGACCTGCCACACACACGCACACACGCATACACACACACACAGATAAATAGAGTACAAAGTAGAGACAGTGGAAAAGACAGACATCAGAGATGTATATTTAACACCTTTGCTGCAGCTGCTCTGAAGTCCCTGGTATCTGAGGCTATTGATAATTGCAAATGTTTTAATTGCAAATATGATTGTATGTTGTGACATACAATCCTCCACTTAGCTTTGTGTCTGAAACTATATGTACTGCTGTCGTTCTTGGCCAGGTCTCTCTTGCAATAGAGATCGTAATCTCAATGGGACAAACCTGGTTTAATAAAGGTTGAATAAATAAATCCAAAATATGCATGCTTTATTCATTTGATTGGTAGCAGTCAACACCTGGGATATATTTTCAGGAGGGGAGCGAGAGGTGAGCAACATCAAAGCAGGCTTCATCTGAACGACAGCCTGCTCGGCTTTGTCTGGCCATCTACACCTGTTTGTGATTTATTGTATTTTAACAACTCTGACGGAAAGCGGTCCTGACGCCTCTCAAAATCAATGCTCTTTGACTTTCTTTGTCCTTTTCTCCCCCTCATTTGGTGTGTTTTTGAAGGGCTTGGGGAGAGCGTCCACAACATACTCCCAGAATAGCAATCTGCTCCCATGTTGCACGCTTCAAGGCACACCAAGAGAAACATGTATTAGATGGCTGAAAATATGCAATTGATGCTTCTACAAAAATCATTAAGAAAGACATGTGGCCATCAGAACATAGAAAGATGAAATGGTGAACGAGGGATAGTGGTTTCTTTTTCTCGTAACTTTGCTATATAGGTTAGGTTACTGGCTGGCATCTATATGGCGCCAATGCTAGCACCGCTAATGGACATGGGGCTAACACATGGGTCAATAACAGTGGAAGGTCATCCTTACTGTAGGACGGACGGACAGGCCAAACGGACAAACAGGCTGGCCGACAGACAGATAAATGCGCAAGACAGACAGAAAGTAGATAGATATTTTGGATGCCTAGATAGATATACTAATAGATAGATACTCTAGATCAGGCTTATTCAACTCATTTTGATCCGGCCCACAATTCTGAATAATAATAGGATGAATAATGAATAATAAGAGTACTTGTGGCAGATTTTTAGAGGTTAAATGTCAAAAGGCGCAATGTCTTTTGATCTGCAACATTAATTAAATCATTTTTGTGATTTACTGACAAAAATAATACATGAAGAATAACACAAGTCTATGTATGAACTGACCTATTTTGTACATTAGATAAACACATTTTTCTGAACAGGAAATCTTCCTGAACAGGATTAAGGAACAGTGTTTAGGGTTAGGGTTAAAGTTGTTTTTTTATGTTCACATGTAAGTACTTAAGTTCGATAATAACTCTTTCTTACTCTTATCATTTTAAGTGCAGAGCCTTTTCTGTTTGAGGACTCAGTGTAGAGAGACGGGGCTCTGATGGCGCCTCTTCATCTTCCAGGACTGCAATGGCTTCTGGTTGTTATGTTCCACTCTGTGTCCGTCCGTCGTCGGAGTGGAATTCTCTGCGTGCTTCCGCACGATGTTGTGCGCGGACACCGCGGAGCAGAGACGATCGGCCATCGACAGGTCTCTGCAGTAAAAAGGAGGGAAAAAGGAGGTGCCAAAGGAGGAGATAATAAACACTATAGGGGAACACATTCTTTTTAAAATGTATCTTGGCTTTTCGTTCAGCTTAAGGATGTTTTCATTTTAAAAAGGTTCTACACGCTGTGATTCAAATCGCTAGATTTTTGTGTGATAGGAAGCCGCTGTACTTGAACACAGTATCTTTTATACTTTGATGCACCAAGAGACTGTTGGCCCAGTCTGAGGTGGTGTCTACGGGTCCTGGTATTTTCCTCTCTGTCTATTGTGTGTTGTATCAGTCAACATCAATGTGTTCTTTTTACACCTTCCATCTTTTACCATCTCACCATTTTTTTTGCAGTGAGGCATATCAGCTGTAAGCCAGAAAGAAGTAAGAGAGAGAAATCCATCATATCATGTCACAAGTTGTTACAGGAAATGTCTTTAAACTGGTAGAGCCACCCCCAAAAATATAACAAAATATCATATATATATATATCAGTAAAACACTGTTGATTTAATGAAATAAACTCTGAAGAGGTTCCAGCCGAGTCCCAATTACCCAGTTACAGGTTACATTCACATTATCTATATTTTAACTACACCAAAAAACCTGTCTGAATGTGGTTTTAAACTCAATAAAACTGAAAACTGTGCTGGAAATTCTATATTCCTAAATGCTGCATTACACCTTTTTGAGGACATTGTTTTTCTAGACAACTCTGCCTCTTGCCATGGTTTTAATGATTTCAATATTTGAAAGAAAAATATTTGAACTAACTAAGTTTTAAAAGTTTAACTCCAATCTTCTTCAGTACATGGTTTAAATGTCTATTGTGTATGTCTTGAATTCCAGTCTGTAATGTAGGCTAATTTCCTTTTCCGTGTACAGTAAAACAAAATGTCGACCCTCACAAAACCCTGACTTCATTACAGACATGTGGTCCCATTCATTCGAGGCTTTGTCTTGTGTCCTTCAACTCATCCCAAACTGACAAACCGGAAACTTCTGTAAAAGACCACAAACAAGCGTAATCACATCTTGCAGGGTACGAAGGTGACTATAGATGGGTTGCTATCGTGTTTTGTTCCCAGAGCACATTTGACTTCACGGTCAAACAGCTTTTCAAACATTCGACTGGATTTGTGTATTCGGCAATCCAGGGTCTTTGAGGAGACTTTGGTGTCTCTTTTAGATTCCAAAGCTGTGTATCCATAAGTCTATTCAAACCATTTCCACAGGATCCATGTGTTTAAACATAGAGTGGCCTCCACTGCACTTTGCCCCTTCTGAAGGAAAGTTCAAAAGTGAAACTGGAGAACCGAGTGCACAGCGAGACTTTCAGGGAGAAAATAGATGACGTAAATGACTTTACACACAATAACATTCAGCTGTACATGTGACACTGTTTCAACAAGATTTCAACGAGTCCTTTTTATATTCAAACACTGAAAATAAACTAAAATGACGACAAAAAATGACAACAAATAAGTTGCAATGTTTTGATTTATTTATCTTCTTGCTTGTCCAAGAGTTGAATAGTTCTATAATGACAGTTATCCAATAACAATACATCATGATATAAAGATGTCATCTCTATGTGCAAGTGGTCAACACATTCTGGTAGGACTCAAGCGTCCGAGCCGTCACAGCAGTATTAGGCTAATTCACTCTTTGTATGACTCTGTTTTGTTCAACCTCGTAAAGAGCTAGACGCCTGATGCTAGAGACCCAGAGAGTGCTGCTTGGCTGCAATATTTTCACAATAATGGAACCAATTATCTTCTGACCTCACCGATTGTTTATTATATATTATTCTTCCTGGCAAATTACCAGAGGGTACAACCACATTCTTTTCCACTCAATTACATATTTATCAAATCACAAATTGAAACGCATCGTTCCTTTTTTTGTAACGTGTTGATTTGATTGAGTCATAATGATGCCTTAACAGAAAACAATGGACAATTAATCAAAACAGCATTACGATAAAATGCATTCCTTAACACCAATGCCATTTGTGGATGTAGGCCTAGTGTTTTTATTAATTATAGCACTGTTTATTGAAAATAAACGACAATGACCGTGACCGATTCAACGCATGCAATGTGCATTAACGCAACAATAAACACTGACCTACTTTGAATTCTTAACAGTCAACAAGAAGGACGAGGCCGGCTCAACCGTGTGTGTGTGTGTGTGTGGATGCAACCTGAATCACAAATAGGATGTGAGGTGAAGCTACCCCCTCAGCCCTACATACATTCACATTCATCTCCATTAGGATCATTACGGCCCTCCAAGATGTCTGAGAGCTGGCAGAATTTGATTGACTGGCTAAAGGATGATGTAATTCTAATTATAGATTGCTTTAGCTGTGCTGTTTATCGGACCACTTAACTTGTTAGTTCAACAACTCGCGTCAACGGAGCCAGGTTTGATATTTTCTAACGGTGTTATAATATTGCTTCCCGGCGACTACAAAAAAAATAGGTTGCCACGGGCAACGTTTTATTATACACTGTTATCGTCATCACTAAAGCAAAAAAAAGGTGAGAGTCATATGATTCTTAAAACATATCCCCATGGCTAGTATTGATTTGTATAAAGGGAAAACTTGACTTGCCATGCTGGGTTACACCTGATTGCATGACAAATTAACACGTTAGTTTGACATTTGGCTGACATTTCCCGACATGAAGCCAGGCTATAAGTGTATGTATGTATTTATTTCCTTCAATCATAAAGTTCGTTTTGAGGAAAGCTGTCATCGCTGATGCAATGAGCAACGTGGTCTCGACTCTCGTCCCATCTCATCATGTTTATGCCCTGTCAGCCACAGACCTATAGATCACATATGGACATACAGATCACATATGGACATATAGATCACATATAGACATATAGATCACATATAGACATATAGATCACATATAGACATATAGATCACATATGGACATATAGATCACATATAGACATATAGATCACATATAGACATATAGATCACATATGGACATATAGATCACATATAGATCACATATAGACATATAGATCACATATGGACATATAGATCACATATAGATCGCATATGGACATATAGATCGCATATGGACATATAGATTGCATATGGACATATAGATCACATATAGACATATAGATCACATATAGACATATAGATCACATATAGACATATAGATCACATATAGACATATAGATCACATATGTACGCTGGTATGTCCCGGCACTTGAAATATAACTTAGCTTGTGTAGCATCTTATCCTGGCTACCTGCTGTTGCACAGTAAGGAGCCAACCTAGCAACTGTAAGCTTGTAAACTTGTTCTATTGACCTGGCAACCAGGAATGCTTGTA
>OMKP01084637.1:0-11310 GCA_900302375.1 Bathygadus melanobranchus | reverse complement strand
ATTATGATACATATATATGTACATACATACATAATTATGATACATACATAATTATGATACATACATACGTACATACATAATTATGATATATACATACATACATACGTACGTATGTATGTATATAATCCCAGAAAGTAATCCCAAAAAGTAATCCCCAAAACGTAATCCCAATGATGTATACATACATACATAGATACATACATACATACATAATTATTATATATACATACATAATTATGATACATACATACGTACATACATAATTATGATATATACATGCATACATACATACGTACGTATGTATGTATATAATCATAATTATGTATGTATGTATGTATGTATGTAAAGTAATCCCAAAAAGTAATCCCAATGATGCATACATAGATACATACATACATAATTATGATATATACATACATACATACATACATAATTATGATATATACATACATAATTATGATACATACATATGTACATACATAGAATCCCCAAAAGGAATCCCAATGATATATACGTACATACAGAGATACATACATAATTATGATATATACATACATACATACATACATACGTACATACATAATTATGATACATACATATGTACATACATACATACATAATTATGATACATACATAATTATGATACATACATACGTACATACATAATTATGATATATACATACATACATACGTACGTATGTATGTATATAATCCCAAAAAGTAATCCCCAAAAAGTAATCCCAATGATGTATACATACATACATAGATACATACATACATACATAATTATGATACATACATAATTATGATACATACATATGTATGTATGTATGTATGTATATAATCATAATTATGTATGTACATATGTATGTAAATAATCCCAAAAAGTAATCCCCAAGAAGTAATCCCCAAAAAATGAATCCCCTAAAAGTAATCCCAAAAAGAATCCCCAAAAGGAATCCCAATGATATATACGTACATACAGAGATACATACATAATTATGATATATACATACATACATACATACATACATAATTATGATATATACATATATACGTATGTGTGTCTGTATGTATGTATATAATCATAATTATGTATGTTCGTAGGAGTGATCAGGTAGGAGGGAGAGGGTTGGGGAGGAGAGGTGGGTAGGAAGTGAAGCTATTCAGAGTCCACTCTGAATAGGTGGGTCTTGAGTCTCCTGCTGATCAGTGATTCTGCTGCCCTGTCTGGAGGTCGTTCCACCACTGTGGTGCAAGGACAGAGAAGAGTTGTGATTTGGTGGAGCGACGTTTGTTTATTTTTAGTGATGGAGGTACCAGGCGGCCAGCTGAAGTCGTTGAGCGGAGTGTTCGAGCTGGGGCATGAGGTTTGACCAGTGTTTGAAGGTAGGTGTGGGCAGTTCCACTGACAGCCTTGTAGGCCAGCACCAAAGTCTTGAACTTTATGCGAGCGATTACAGGGAGCCAGTGGAGGTCATGGTTTGCAGCAAAATGCCTTTGAAGATAGAAAGACACAGATATTTCTTGTTCCTAGTTACAGATCAGTCAGATTTTAACCAAAAACCTCCTTAACCATAGCTTTAAATGCCATTACACCACCATGACTTGGAGGGTTACCCTATTCAAAGACCCTATTGTCTGGCTGAGAAGTCAAGTTCTGTTACCTCACTCTGGAGCCGAAAGGTCAGGGTATCTTTTGTCATTGTAAAAAGTACTTATAAGAGTACCAAGTTCACCCTTACCTTGTTACATCACAGCATCCTGTTACTGGGAGAGCAGTCAAAGGCAGGGGTGGGTGATTGCAAGTACAGAAGAGCAAAAGGAAGGGAGTTTTTATTAATGGTTTACAGTAACAGACTGCATTTATGGATTTATTAATTAGGAATTGAGAATTACACAATGGATTACTTTTAAGGATTATAGTTTTGTCACATTTTGTTCAAATTACTTTCACAGATTACATTTCAGGATTACATTTGGGGCATCAGTGCGAACCATTAAACCACCGTGACCTGAATGAGTTTGCTTCACAAACATCTCTACCTCTTAAGTGTCTTCCATTACATACATACTTCTAATCATCAGTTTAATCATAGACATTGTTATCCTGCTTCCCAGTCCATTAGTTTTCTAAAGAAAAGGTAACATTACACCCTGGCGTCAAAAGCAATTTGACGCCAGGAATCCACAGAGGGAAGCAATTGAAGTTGCTATTCTTAAATTATTTGTTTAAGCACTAAAGTGTGACAGCCAAAATGATTGGGAAATGTGTTCCTCCTTGGTGCCAACTTGGGGTTTTTATTAATTCAGTAGACTACTTTGCATCAATGTCAAGATAAAATAAATAAACGTCTTCAAGATCTGCGCCATAAAGCGCAGTGAGGAGTTACCGAGTAACTGCTGACGACTGGGAAGGGAATCTTTGGAAGCTGTAAAGATACAGGAACTAGCATCTGCTAATCACGCAGAATGTCATGAAATGCATCACGTCGCGCTGTGAAGGCAAATTAGCCTTCATTAGCCTAAGTCACGGCGGCGTTCCCGCCCATGGTACCGTATGATGTGCGTGACGTGTGTAGAAAGTGAAGGAAAATTATTGAAGTGGAACGGAAAAAGGGTAAGTAGTCCAAAAACAAATATGTGGGGTGGGTGAATGAGAGAAAGACATAATGATCTTGACAACAGTGCAATAATTCTAGATGCAGGGGCGCTTTTACTGTGGAGTAAATGACCAGGGGCTGCACAGGAAGTGATGAGGGGGGGTAACAGGAAGAGAGAGAGGCAGAGGCCAGGTACAGAAAGAGAGGGGAGAGAAAGAGAAGGGGGCGGGGAGGCAAGATGTCAGGAGGTAAATATAGAGAGAGAGGGGGAAGAGAGAGAGGGAGAGGGGGAGGGAGAAAGAGAGATTGAGGAGGTCAGGTAGATACACAGACAGAGAGAGAGAGTGTGGGAGAGAGGGGGAGAACCAGAGGTGGATAGAGAAAGGGAGAGAGCAACAAGAGTGTGTGTGAGAGAGAGCCATGAACACAGTAAAGTAGGTCTGGCGTTTACTTTTCATAGGATAGATTGGATTGGATTGCTGTTCCCCGAAATCATCAAACGTCCCACTAAAATACATCATAAAGGTTCAACGTTCAATCAGGATGATGAATCCTATGTCAGAAAATGTTTTATTTACATTAAAATAAAAAACAGAATTAAAAACCTAAGTTTAACATTTTAACTATCGCATTGTAACTAAGATATATATTACATGTTTGTCATTTATATGTATGTGGCATAGAACATAACATACATTCCTAATACACTTAAAACATTTGAATAACATTCCACACCTCTTTAGTTGTTAATTGTTTTTCTAAACTAAGATATAAGCCTATTTGGCAAGACCAAATGAACACCATCTCTTGGGAAAGCATAAGAGTGTTTTTGGACCAGGAACCAAAGCAGACGTCATCGCCTCCAATGCCAGTCAGGGTGTGATAGTCCTTTCCTTGGTTGGCGGCCAGAACAAGTTACAGTGTACATTAAATACCTTCGCAGCCATTCCCCTGAAGATCTATGGCGCTAGCTAGTTTAGCATGCACAGCTTTTCTCTTCTCAGCAGAGATTCCTGTTTGAAAGATAGCAGAGTAGAGGCGAATGGATATAGAGAAGGGATCATCTGCCAAATATGCTTTTTACAGATCGTTTGACATTCTCTTTTCAAAAACACCTCCTTCAGTGAAGAAACCAACTCTTCTATGAATTAAATTAGCCCTTTTTCCTCAAAGGTTATTCAGAGAAGCAGTGATGAATGCTTTAAATCATGTGCCATTGATTCAGTTCACATTCACACTATAACAAAAATCAGTAGGGGAAATTCCGATCAATTGTGAAAATAATTGTTAATTTACTATTGTAGTTCAGCCTTTGTCTCACTCATTTCTTAGTGTCCTTCTATAATTGGTCCTAACTCTTCTTTTGTTTAGTTAAGTTACGGAATTGTCACTGCACTATTTTAGCCCAATTTTCCAGTCGCAGACACGTTTTTGGAAGTTGAGTGTTCCCGTAAGCGATGGTCGTGTAGTGTGAACTGCCCACGACGCATCATCGCAAGATATCTAGCAGGTTAAATATCTGGACCTGTCAGGGAGTCAGAATCGCGTAGTGTGAAAGATCACACTACCGGTCACGCGACCGGCAATGTTTGTAGCGACAACCTACAGCCAAGACCTGGGTGAGAGGAAAACTCTGCAGAACAGACAATCCTTGCTGTGCGTCACTCCAACTGTTATCACCTCCATTTTATTCCTTTTCCTCCCTGTTTTTCAACCACAAAGCAGTGCACAAACAACTTGGGCCGCTAGCTTCTTGTGAACATCCGTTTTGCAAGCGCCCGAAACATCTTGTAATGTGTGACCCCGAAACCCATAAGGAAAGAAATTAGCAAGACTTATAAACTGCATAGCAACAACGATTGCTATATTGGGATGTACATCGGATTGGATGTTTGTTTGTTTGACCTCGTCTGTCAGGGGGTAAACTGATACACGAATCGCACTGACGTCACAATCGCTCTGATATAAATGGACCTCGCCAACATTGGGAAAATGTCAGATTTCTTTTACATTGCATTTATGATTATAAATGTTAAAAAAAGGATTACATTTATTAATGTTGAAACTTGTTGTACTATTGTTTATCTCTGTGCACGTCATTTTGTTGAATAAATTCCATAGATATTTCATGGTATAAATATTAAAGCTGAATTATAAAAACATGACAAAATAGGCAGTCACGGTGAGCGAACACACTGTCAAATGAGCCCCAAATCGGGCTGTGATTATGTTGAACTACTGTACAAAAGCCTTCTAATCTGTTGACATGAGTCACCTGAGAGGTGGCCAAGGAATTGTTTTATTCAAAATCATTGCCAAGCTGTCGCAGTAAATTAAACAACAGCAAACAGTCGCAATGGAAGCTGTGTTAAAATGCACGAGGGGTTGTTCAAATGTTCAAAGGCACCGCTTTTGCTTTTTGATGCCATACGTCAACTGACAACCTACTGACAATAAAATAAAACAGAGAACAACAATGTCAGTCCGTATAAACTGTGTTGTACAAGAAAAAGCACAAACATTGCATTGAGAGTTGATGAGGAAGACTTTAACATAATTATATTACAGGCGACAGTAGCTCAGGGGGTAGAGTGGTTGTCTGGTCAGCCGGAAGGTCGCTGGTTCGATCCCCGGCTTCGCCTAGCTAATTGTCGAGGAGTCCCTGAGCAAGACACCTAACTCTAACTGCTCCCGACGAGCTGGTTGTTGCCTTGCATGGTTGACACCACCATGGGTGAAAGTGAGGCGAAATGTAAAGCGCTATATAAATGCAGTCCATTTATATTATTTTTAAGCGATATCATATTATTACATTTAATAGGGCGCCTTGACAACATTGGCATTGCCAATGTTGTCAAGGTCATACATGTTAGTCTTCACGAGAAGGTACATACAATATTTATTCAATTAAATCTTGATTATCAAGATGCAAGTGTAAACAAGATTATTGTGATGCTTCACATGAAGAAATAGCTTATATTTACAGACGTGCAAGATAAGAAGACAGTGGGAGGAAGCAGATTCACAGGACAACTTCAGCATTTATATGAGGTAAACTGTCAATAAACAGACAAATATCATGTCCTTCGCATGAAGGAACATTTATTCAGGGAAAATCTTTATTTTACAGAAAATAAGTAAACAACCATTTAAAAGCAATGTAAATCAACAAATCCAAACGATTCAACAACAATAAACATGGTATAAAAACTTAAATTATAGGTGTCCTGTTTTTCACTATTTACCAAACGTTTATGTAAATGCAGACTATTGTACAATCTCTTCACTACCGACAGTTATTGGCTAGGATTATGAAAGATGTTGAACATAGTCAGAAAAACAGTTTTCTCAACACAGCTTGTTTGTCAGTCTCCCAGATGGTTTGTTACCAAAGATATGAATACATTTCCCTCCAAATATCATGGAAAGTTACCAGAAATTGGCTCCATTTTGATGGCATCCATTTTGATCCTGGCTTGGATCCTGTGTATTTATTTCAACTCTGCTTACACAGTAAGCCATGTAAAACAGAATTTCCCATCTGGGATGATGAAAATGCATCTTATCTTGTTCCGGAGCAAACTATTTGGAATTGTTTAACTGATTCTCAATTCAAGAAATCGAATGCTGACTCATGATAAATGAGCATCATCATGTATATTTTTTTAAAACTGACAATCAAGAGAAAGTGTATTGTTTGACATAGATGCATGTTATGGGCAATATGTTTCTAGCATATATTTTATACACATATAATTTTGATTAGATATTTTTCGATAAAGATAAAAAAGAATTCATAAGTACTTTCTGTACAGTTAAGCAAGCAAAATACAATCTCTAGAGGTTTCATATTTCATAAATATTTTTCGCCTATTGTTTCATAAAATGTATTACTTCAACCTTCAATGTATTGTAAAAAAAACCCAAAAAAAACATTCTTGCATTCGCTGACACTATTTTCAAAAGTCGCCATGGAAACCAGCCCTTTGTATTGATTATGGGATTTGTCCCATAGGACAAAAGATACGCACACCGTATCATGTGTCATATTGCCATCAACTGTGAACACGTTGAGCTACGCTACACGAATAGGGAAAACTGTGAAAAATAACAAACTTTCTGACCTGCACTCAATTCATTGTCTCCTTTCAAATCCCTCGTCTATGTTACATGGACTTTCAATTGTCGCCAATGTATGGAGGCGTCCTGTCCGTTAATTAGCCTCAATGACATATACATATAACGCTCAGAATAACACCACGCCTCTGTTCAGAACCGCTGCCTGTGCATCCTGCTTTTTTTTTCAATCAATTAATTCTCAGCTAACAATATTAACAACAATGTTTTTATGATAGCATGGCCAATAATCACGATCTCATTTTCCGGCTGAACAAAGGGGCTTGTTCCTTAAGAAGGTCATTTCCCTGTCAATGGGTCTCTCGGGTGAACATAAACACCAAGCTATACACTAACCAGCACATAACACAAGATATCCACATATGACGTCTTTTACAATATATATATAGGAATACAAAATTAAAAATTGATCTGTTATTGTCACTATTTTCACAGAAAGAGAGAAAGAGAGAGAAAGAGCGAGAGAGGATTGTGACGTCCTAGGCATCAGCGGTTGCATTTGATTTGTGTGTGTGTGTGTGTGTGTGAAAAGGCCATTCTACAAAGCAAAAACCCCAGAAGAAAGGTACTCTCCCTCAGTACCTCCATCTTTGTTTAGATGTTGCGTCTCCCTAACCAATGATTTCCCTTTATCAAACATCGAGTCACCTGTGTGCTTTCATCTTTTGACGGTCAAAAGCAATTTGAACGCTGAAGGACTTGGAAGATTTCAGTTGCTTTCTCTTTGTTCTGTTTTTCGCAGACAACAAATGTTTCATGAAATGAAACTCCATTAGGTGTAGAGCCTTGACTCTGTGATGCCATTAGGACCATGTGGCTGTCTTTGATGGCCGATATACTATAGATGTACTATATCTATATATCTATATGCATTACAAGGAATCTCAACCAAAAACATGGGTTATAATGTGATCGCAATCCCTTGCAACATGAAAATATGAAAATATGAAAGTTTGAATATCTTGTCTTAAATATATATATTTCTGTTTTATTCAAATCATGATCAAATGAATGCAATAGCAAATATCCTCAAACCCTTATAAAAAAAATATTCAGTACGTATGTACGCACACACGCACGCACGCACGCACACACACCTCGTCAATACTTAAGCTTCTACGCTTAACAAAGTTCCATTTGGTCCACAGTGGTTAATCATCACCTCACATAATAGCACATTCAGTGTGAACATTTGAGCCCGTGAGTAAACGTGTCACGCACTCATACAGTAATAGAGTGGCCGAGATGTTGCTGTGGTCGTGGTCAGAACAGCACCATCTCCATCTCCATCTCTACCTGAGGGGAACAGCTGTTGTTGCCGCAGCCCTGGAGCAAGGCAGTCTGGCTGCAGTCCGTCGGGTTGCACGCCTGCACGCCCACAAGACTACAGCGGGACGCGCTCTTCTGCTGCTCCTGCTGCTCCAGCGACGCACAAGGGTCTGTGGGAGGAGGAGGATGACAGGGAGGAGGTGGAGGAGGACAAGGAAGGGGAGGATGAGGGGGAGGAGGATGAGAGGAGGAAGGAAGGAGGAGGGGAAAATAGGAGGGGGGAGAGGAGGAGTATGAGGAAGAGAATGGAGAGGAGCAAGAAGACGAAGGAGGAGGCAGAAGATGAGGAAGAGTTTTAATCTCTGAATGCGCCAGAACAGATGTGATGACGTCATATGCCCATCAGCCTGCTCTCTCGCTCCCTTATGGATGACTCATTTACTTCACTGATTCAAATTAATGTAGTTAATTTATCGATTTAATAACATTGTGTATCACATTAATTGTATGTATTTCGTTCATGTATCGATTTCATGTATTCATTATATAATATTAATGGATGCCACTTGAGTTAGTTTGCTGTGTGCAAAAAGAATGCAGCCTTAAACACACATTGTGTCTGTGTGTGTGTGTGCGTTAACATTACGTGTGTGTGTGTGTGTGTGTGTGTGCATCTCAACGTGTGACACGGGAGGAGGGGAGTCTTAGCCGTTGTTGTTGTTGTTGTTTTGTTTTGTTTTTACTTTCCCGATGGCTCTCTGAGACGTAAAAATAAAGTGCACCACGTTGGTTTTGAGACACACCTTGAAGCGGGGCTTGTCGTGTCTCCGGCTGCGACACGTCTTCATCCCACTCGTAGCTCTCGTCAACTGAAGCTTTTCTTCTGGAAGGTAAACAAAACATGTTCAGCGAGAGATGGGAGTGTAACCATGATATATAATAAATATAATAAAAAATATGCTGCTTGCGCACAATGGAAACCCCGTGTGTGGAATTAATTGGAAACTGGCGTCGAATGCACCTGCGGTCTTAATTACAAGCTGGTCAGATGGGCATTGGTTATCTGATATTGATCACAAGTGTATAGTATCGCCGAACTGGCACCTCTTTCATTGGAATATGTTTCTTTAACACGTGTCTATCCTGTCTACAGGTTGTTAATGAGCAGATTAGTGTCAATACCTTCTACTCGCATCGTCCAGGTGTGGACCGAGGTCTTCTGTGTATTCCTCTATCTCGTCCGGGGACTTGGAGAGCGTCGGTGACAGGCAGATTGACAGCCGACCGCTGGCCGTCTCCATGCTCCCTCGTCCGCTGCTGGCATAGCTACTGAAGCTGCCTCTGGCCGCTGGACACTGGACGACGACAAAGCCCCTCGCATCGTCCACCTCGCCATGTCGCCCTTCGTTGGTGGCGTCCACCTCCTCATTCTCATCGTTGTTGTCATCGTTGTGGTTGTCGGCGCCATTATTGCCTTCATCTTCTCTCCTGGCTCCATCACCATGGGAGAGAGGAGGTGGGGTGCGGTCTGTAGAGGGCCAGCTGAGGCCCCTGTACAGAGGTCTAGGGAAACTGGGATCTTCTTCTTCATCTCTGGGGACCCTTCCTCGGCTCAGGGACATGGAGCCTCTACAGGGTTCCTCCACGGCTTCCACTTGGGGCCCTGACCCCCATGGCTCCCGATTGGTCGGCCATCGCAGCGCATCCAGCGATAATATGCTCCACTCCCTCTTCGGGTTGTCGTGCTGGAATTGTGCAGAAGCATCTGGGGTAAGCTTCGGCAGGCTCATCCTCAGCGAGGGAGGCTCCCCATTGGGTGGCAGGGGGGGCAGAGGTCGCAGACTAAGGGGGGAATGAGTGAAGGGTTTAGGGGTCTGCAGCATGGGGGTGCTCGGGGGCCCCCGCAGGAGGGAATCTGCACGGTGAGCGAGAGGTGTGGAGCAGTTCTCCTGGCTGAGGGAGTCCACCCAAGCGTCGGGGGCCAGGAACTTGGTCTGCTGGTGTTTCCTGGAGTCCAGACTGCGACTGCGCTGGTGGTAGTCATACGTACACGAGCCGAGGCTGATCGTTTTCCACAAGTGACAACCCGGAGACCTGGAGGCCGAGGCCCTGTGAGTCATTTCAAAACTCTGCCCCGGTAAGGGAGTCAGGCACTTGGATGCTCTGTCACCCACGCCCTTGGGCTGCCGTCGAAGAGATGACGTGATGCCGCGGTGCGTCATGCTCTTCTCAGACAGTGTCACCTCCAACTCGGGCCCATCGACGCTCATCTCGACACACATGTCTTCAGTGTTCGTCGCGGCTGCCTCGGGAACAGCTGTCTGGGCTTTGGAATACTCTGGCACGTCACTGTCAGCTACATCGGGATGTTCTGCATATTTATTGTCGTGGACGGATGATGGTGTTGAGAGATTTCTCCATCTCCCTGCCCCGGGGGAGGAATCGTTCCATTGCCTCGTTACACGATGGCATAGGAAGGAATTATCACAGTCCTCCGGTCCTGCCTCAGCTCTTCTCTTCTGGTGCTCGGCAGAGAGGTGTGGGAGTATTAATCTGTCTTTGGAACGGCTGTCCGCCACCTCGAGCCTCGTGCATGATGAAAGCGGACTTTCGGCGTTGAAACCACGAAAAGAACCCCCATGAGGAGGCCTTTGAAAGGGGTTCAGCATCAAAGCGGTCATAGGGGTGAGTGGTGGATGAGGAGGAGGAGCCCCCCACTGAGCGTAGGAGGACGAGGGAAGATCACAGCTCCCCCTGCTGCCCTGGGGGAGGCAGTGCAAGTAGCCACGGCCACTCTTCTGCTGCAGGACACGTTCCTCGCAGTCCTCCACCTCCAGATCCACGTCAGCGCCTCCACCTCCGCGGTCACACTCGGCCACACTGTTTCTTTCCAGCGTGTACTTCCGCAGCTGCCACTCCAACTCCTCCCTCTCCTGGGCAAGCTGCAGACATCGGCTCAGGTTCCCCCGTTCCCTCTCGTGCTCCATCTGCAGCACCAGGGTGCTAGCCGTGGTGGACGGCAGGCCCACGGGTTTCACCACCGGGTAGGTGACGCTGACGTCGTTCCCTGGAGGTAGTGGGGAAGCCACCGATCTGCGGAGGGTAGCCCTCCAATCGGAACCACCACCACCACAGTCTATTATTCCGTTGTCCGACAGATAGCGCCCTTGAAAGGACGGCAGGAGTTGCTCGGCCATGGAGCGCACTCGCCCAGTGGTGGCGCTCAGCGGGGGGCGCGGCGGGAGGTCCACCGAGAGGACGAACGGCAGCTGCTTCCCCTCGCCTCGCCGACGGGAGGGCA
>OMKP01084632.1:9553-22078 GCA_900302375.1 Bathygadus melanobranchus | reverse complement strand
ATAAACTGCTGTTACACCTTCCACCTTCCTGTGTCCTGGTATTGGAGGAGCCTGTAACAAGTGCTGCTGTTACACCTTCCACCTTCCTGTGTCCTGGTATTGGAGGAGCCTGTAACTAGTGCTACTGTCACACCTTCCACCTTCCTGTGTCCTGGTATTGGAGGAGCCCAGCAGCCACCTTAGTGCTACTGTTACACCTTCCACCTTCTCTTGTCTTATGGACACATTTCCTTTATCTTGTCTACACTTTGTGTTTGCATTGGCTCAGAAATGTCCTGTTTCCACACACACACACACACACACACACATACTCTGTACATATTAGTATCATAATAGAGTGTTTCTGCCTGGTTTACAACCTGCCTGGTTGTCTCGTGTGTGAGGCAGTCGTAGGCCAAAAACATCCAAAAACTGAACTTATGATTGCACGATTAATCATAATCCAACAAAATATGAAATAAAAGTGTCAGAATAGGAATATGAAAACAATATCGGGCCAATCTTTACTCCATAATTAAACTGCACAATGTTCAAAATAGTATATTATTATCATTATCTAAATAAGATAAGAAAAATATTGACTTCTTAACCAATTATTGATAACTGTGATACGTGTGTGTTTTCACACTATTCCATTCTAATCCTTTTATAGGTATATCAAACATATACTAATTCTAAATGTATTTGCATTGTTTTGATGAGAATAGCCATAAATGACTGTCACAAGTGTCAGCCATCATTTCAACATCCTTGATTTTCCTTGATCTTTTTAAGAAGTTTGGACTACAAAAATTGGACAACATACAGCCTTAAAACCATGTTAGTGGATACATTATCTGGCAAGCAGTAATGTGTAGCGATACCAAGCTGCTCTGTTAGGGACTCCACACTTTGGTCCAGGGTCATTGACCGACCTGGGCCTGATAAGTGATTTACCTCCAAACTCCTCCTGACCCCACTCTCACACACACTCTCCTATTCCTAGGAGATGCCCCCCCTTTTGTTCCAACGCTATTAATTAAACAGCCAGGCATACTAATGACACTTTTACTAGCGGATGAGTGTAACCATACACTATCTGGAACAGGGTCATCTTCCAGACCCCTCTTCCATGTATTCCTGAGGTGCACGCTCCACACAACACACACATTATGCATACGAACGCAAAGTCATCCTCGCGAGGATGATCAACAACATTTCTGACTGAAACAAGAATAAAAGGACATGTATGGAACACGACTACGGTGTTTCATTGGATCACATTCAAGAAACAATAATGTTTGATTTGGTTGAAACAGGCCTCTGTCTTTCTCTTCCACTGAACCCCACCCCTCCCTCTTTGCCCTGAAGGAACATTAGAGACCCTTGCATGTTCCTTCATTCTCCTCACTTCATGGTTAATGTTTAATGGGTTTCATATCAATGCTCATTTTGTCGAGGTGACCGAATGCCTCGATCAACATGTGAGGAAAGACTCCCTCTGTGTTCCTCTCTTCTCGCTCTCCTTTTTCTTTTACTTTTAATTAGATCTGTAGGATAATCATATTCAATTGTGTGAAAATGGTAATGGAAAAATAATCAGTTGAATGCATGTTTATTGTTTGAGGAGAGGTCATTTTTATTGTGTTTATCTGTGTTCACACATCTCTTGTCGTTTCATATATTTTGCTTTGATTTGATTTAATTCCTAATTCTTGATTCTTTGTTACTTCATTAAAGATTGGGTCTTGTCACGTGTTTAAACAGTCTCAAGTCAAGGATGTAGTTACCTTCACATCTGTACATTTGTCATTTATAGTGTCTGTTTTATATCAGCTAAAACATCACTTAAATCAATATGGTAGTTATCGAATTTTAATGAAATATAGGTATTTCTTCAAATCTGATAGTTTGATGTTTGAGATATCAATTCTTTGTTATCTGGAGAAATCCGGAGAAGGAGACGTAGGCGTTGTATTATGGTCTGTCCAGCTAGTAATAAACTAGGGAAACGTCTTATCGTTAGGCACAATCATAGGAAGACGCGACAGGATTCCAGTTCTCACCCACACTTTGAACCCCCATGGGTGTGGCTTGCCTCACATATATTGCTTGATGCTGCTGAATTTCCCCTTGAAAGGAAGCATCATCTCATCCACGGAGTTGTGCTCTTCTGGTACCACCCTCTGAATGCATTTCCCTCTGAATGA
The DNA here is from genome assembly GCA_900302375.1 of Bathygadus melanobranchus. Lineage (NCBI taxonomy): Eukaryota > Metazoa > Chordata > Actinopteri > Gadiformes > Macrouridae > Bathygadus > Bathygadus melanobranchus. The sequence goes on along the minus strand of OMKP01084632.1, from coordinate 19,889 downwards.
ATCAAGCCATGGTCTGAGTTTCAAGAGTTTGTCTTTCGTCCTTCTCCGACACTGTCAAGTTGTTTACAAAATGTAATGATGTCAACAGAGATTGGAATCTGTTGCGTGGCACCACATCAGGGTTCCATCTTCAGGTACATGCCAATCACTTTCTCAATTTCCTTTGTATCAGCGTTTACAGATGTTCCATGATTATCGATGTCCACATAATCATTGGCTGGGCAGTCAGTGGGTTGTTGGTTTTATTTGTCCACTTGTCCACAGGCATCTTCATCTGACTCTTCATCACTCGCATCAGTGTCATCTGGTTCCATCTCAACATCACTCTCTCCATTTTGGACAATAGCAGTCACATCCTGCACACCGCATCGAGGATCTCTCCTTGCTGGTGGCGTTCTGAAATGGAAACAAGTAAAATATAAATAAATACGTCAATACATGGATATGTATAAATAGTGCATATGCTTATTATATTGTAGTAGATAACCTGAAGGAATATATAGGGTGGTGGACCAAGTGTTCAGGGTCCTATTATGCTCTCTAGTTAACATACTAAAAGGAATGCATGCGTCCCTCCACTTATGTCCACATTGCAGAACATTCTGTCCTGTCCCTGAACAATACAAGCACCCCCCCCATCCCCCATGTTGACTACTACACTCACCCAGTGTTGTAGGATCGCAACAGAGATATAACAAGCTGTAGATAAAATGTGATTAATGTATTCCACAATGACTACATATGTACAAAAATACTTTTGGCATTTTACTTACTTGAATCTGACAAATCCAGTCCAATAAAACAAAGAGATGTTGAATGAAGATCCAGAGGTTGTGTGAGTTCATGGCCAGAGAACGTGACCTATAAACACATTTACTATCCAGTAGCAGTGTGAGAACGAACAACAGGACCCAGTGACTAAATGTGGTCAAAAGAGGAAAAAAAACATGTACAGATTCTTTTTAGGATAGCTAAAAGTGACGTAATTTGACAACGTGGAGACAGGGTTAAATGTTGCAATGAATGATCCACACGACAATCTGGAAATACATAAATAATAATACTAAAATAATCACAAAACATCAGAAAATGTATGTTGACAATGTTTGCTTAAACTGTTCAAGTAAAGAAGAAAAAAAATGTGTTTTATACAATCGTATTTATACAATAATACTATATATGAAAAAAACTTATACTACTACTTCTTGTTCTTTTGACTTTTAAGATAAGATAAGATAAGATAAGATAAGATAAGATAGATATTTTAAGCAGCACCGCTCACCTTCAGTTGATGGAACTAATTACTCTGATAGAGGGTTAGGGTTAGGGTTAGGCCCCCTAGGTCTAGGCAATCTTAGGCAATTATTTCACAACTTTTATACACCTTGGAAAAAATAGCAAGGTCCGGACCTCAGCGGCCTCTGTGGCGGGTACGGCCATGGCTGTGTGTCACAGCTCTGTGTGTGTTCCCTCTGCTGAGCGTGGCTATTGAAGCTGAAACACAAAATGACTGAATTGAAGGCAGGTCATCACGAAACACTCTCCTGGTGTCTAATGCTGCTCTGCAGATGGGAGGGTTGAAGCCTCAATGGACACATGTTTTAAATGGAATAGTAGCCCACGCCAGCTGTTGTCCTAAATAGGTAATCATGTCACGTGTGCACCACTGAATCCTATGACAGAAAAAGATTATTTTTGTAAATAATAATGGCCGCTTTCCCTATAGAAAACATTTGTAGGACTTAAACTGCAACATAATTTAATAATGTGAAATTAGAAACGCCTAACCCCAAAGGTTATTGTTTTGGTTGGCTTGTTTTAGTATTATGTCAAGTATCATTTTTTGATCAAATATCCTTTCACACACACACACACACACACACACCAAGTCCATTAAGAAGTGATGGCGTTTCCAGCTTATAGCAGGGCGCCTGTAATATGGATAATCCTCATGTTCTGCTGCAATAGCACAGGAAACACATTCCCTAACCCATTCACTAACCCTAACCCTAACCCTACCACACTCCACTTCCATCCATCCAATCCATCCGCCACAATACTTTCAAACACACACACACACACATTATCTCCTCTCTCTCTGTTTGCAATTGCGTAAGGATGAATAAAGTCCAGCCAATAAACTGCAATAAGCTGCAACATCCCAGCACTCAGTTATCCATATTACACAAATATAAACAAATATTAACCTTGAGCAAATGAATCCAGAAAGCCAGCTATTATGTTTTTTTTCCTGTACTATCTTATCTATGACAGAGCTTTAGAGACCCCCTGTGAACAACAGCAACACACAGACAACATTTGACAGCCAAAACCCACTACTGTCTGATATATCCTTAGTAGCAAACCCATCATTAGTCAAATAATACCAAATAAACCCATAATAGTAGCAGAAGCATATTAAGTGTTATGAGTGACACCTGTGTTTGTCCTACAATGACACCTGACACCACAAAAGTGAAACAAAATGGTCGTCACATGAGAACGTTTGTCCTGTCCGCTCATATGAATCCTAATCAGTATTATTGTTTACATGATGATCGGTTGTTTTCGTGAACAGATGAATAGTGCAGCTCTTTAAATGTTGCTACCGCTAGGAATTGTGGGACAGCATGATCTCCTTTCCTTTCGTAAAGGATGGTCCTGTGTACCCTATGCTAAAGGAGATAAGAAAGGAAGCATTGAAGCACCTTTACTTAGCATTTAGAGAATTCGGCCAGCCCTTATCATGGCTCACTTACTAAGTATATGTAGATAGATAGACAGACAGACAGACAGACAGATCGATCTGATCAAAGGTGTTGCTTTAATGCTGTAAATGTTTTACAACCAATCCAGCTTGCATGTCCCTATGGTAAATGTATTGGTAAAATACATTTATCACATAGTACCAATATTAGTTCACACTGACTCTATATGTGTGTGTATACACAAAAGAACACAATGTCTTCAGTTCTTTGTTTCATCCTCTAGTTCCCTTGTGAGAAATATATAAATATATTTTGTAGACGGAGGATCAGTGATTAATGAAAAGTGACAAATGTTTCCCTGTGCTCGCGTGTTTCTGTGTATGCGTGACTGTTTGGAAGTGCAATGTGAGAGAGGTGTAGAAGCCACTGGATCCCTGGAGAGGAAAGGGGAGCTATGCAGAAGAGGTGGAGAGAATTGTAGAATGAAAAGATGTAGGAATCCATAATTAAGTTGGAGGAGAGCCATGGAAACACGCTTTTTCAATTATCAGGTGATGGAAACACTGGCCACAACGCAGCAGTGCTCTATGTTCTGTCACTATCATTGTGCCTTTTCACCTCCAAAGTCCTTTCCTCTCCTCATCTTTCATTTATCACTTCTCTGTCAATCTGTGAAATGCTTCTGCCCATCAGGCACAAGTTGGACCCTGTTAATCTGGGTGTATACCTATGATGACTTCCTTCTTAAGCTTTCTACCTTTCCTTGCCAGGTTTTAGGAGTTCTCCTTACCTGATTAGAGTTTAGCTGATTACTATGACATAAGAATACAAAAATAAACATAATCTAAAGTGCATTTCGTTAATCACACTAATAAAACACCTCTTCTCAAATATGTAGAAGAGGTCATGAAGCCCTTTTAGACTTTAATTGTAACTTGTTTACACACACACACACAGACACACACACGCACAGACACACACAAGAACATACACACGCGCACGCACGCACGCATGCAAGCACGTGCGCACACACACACACACACAGTGGTTTCTGTTTCTTCATGAAATGTGCAACTTTTGGTCCCTTCATTATTCACAAGCTACAATACATTTTTGTTCAGTGCTCTGATTGCTGCCAGAATGCTTAGTTAAAGTGCATCAATAAAACAATGCCATGGAAAGCAATGCAATAAAACCAGAGCAAAATGTGGAAGAATCCATTGTCAGTTCTATTGAGTCGTTGCTGGTGAACGTGTTACCTGTGTTGTAATGCTTGGTGCAATATCTCAGATCTGATTCGTCCTTGAGGATGAACTGTGGAAGGGTCAGCCCATCAGCTACTTGGACTGGTCCATTTTCCTGCCATTCAAAGATCAGGTCATTCATGGTGTAACCAACTAGAGAGAGAGAAAGAGACGAACAGAACAGCAGCCATCACTTAGTACATTACAAACCTTTCACTTCTAATAGTATTACAGAATCTTCCAGATAAAATGTTGGCGGGTTAGGGTTAGGGGTTAGGGTTAGGGTTAGGGTTAGGGTTAGGGGTTAGGGTTAGGGGTTATGGTTAGGGTTAGGGGTTAGGGTTAGGGTTAGGGGTTATGGTTAGGGTTAGGGGTTAGGGTTAGGGTTAGGGTTAGGGTTAGGGGTTAGGGTTAGGGGTTAGGGTTACGGTTAGGGGTTAGGGTTAGGGTTAGGGTTAGGGGTTAGGGTTAGGGTTAGGGTTAGGGTTGTGGTGATGAAATCTCATTCACAATAAATCTAAATGCGAGAAGTAATTTTATGTATAAAGAATACTTGAATAAAAAACAAATCCAGTTATATCTCCAGGATATTAATCTCCTCCTTGATGATACGAATTCTATATTATAAGCAAGTATTTAACCATTGAACTCATACAATGTTTTGCCCTTTTATTAATAACTTGAAGACATTATGTTGAAATTCTCCTTTGTCTACTGAGGAGCAGCTGTCTAGCCAGTTGTTTGCTCCTCACGCCCATCTGTCTCCTTCGTCTCAGTCTCCTTCCACTCTGCTGTTGTTAACGCACCATGCCAACACTCGTACCACTCTTACCATGGCCTAACTGGTCAACCTCCCCCTCACCTTCCCAGACTCACTTTACAACTTACTACGGGACTCAGCAGCTGAGAAGAACCCAAACTCTATTATGTAATATCATAGAGTTGATGTAGATCTATGACGTAATACCGATATGTTAGCTGCACAGTTGGGCTTCATGCCGGCTAGCGGCTCTGCAGTGATGCAGAATAAAATGCCAAATTAAAAAAACAAATGATTTCTCCAAGCCAGACCCTCTACCCTCTTTTCCACAACAACCCCGGGGCTAGGCAGCACTCTGCATACCACAGTGGCTACATTAGTCATGACCCCATCAATATTGTTTACCAAGCTCGTTCTGCCTCACATTAGAAGCAAATAGAAGACAGAGGTAATGTTAGCAGATGGGCTGGAATCGAAATAACAACAAACAAAACATCCACGTGATTGAAAAAGGAGGAAAACGCAGAACCAATTGTTGTAGAAGAGGTTAGATGTGGGGAGGCTGCTATTGTATGTTCTAATGTGTTACAGGGTAACATACCTTATAATGCTTATTATATTGTTTGTTATTGTACATAATACTTAAACATATAGGCACTCAAGGCATTTTGTACACACTATGGCCATATTCGAATTTGTTCACTTGTTCCCTCATTCTCTAATTCCTAAATAGTCAACACTATTCAGTACACTAGTTAGGGAATGTTGGGAAGGGATGTTGATAAGAGTATTAAAAACTGACGATGGAAAATCATTCAATATTTTAATAGATTTTAATATATATATATAGGGAACCAGACTTGTGGACAGCACCACAAAATGGTGATGCCCCAAACGGTTCACTATATAGGGCATAGGTGAAGTCTTCGCTTTGGTGCTAGTTGTACTACCTGTGAAGCTACTGCCAACTACCATTGCTTACTGTCAGTGATCCAAAACCAACGCACGCCGTCAACATGTTTCAGCATGCATACAAATGTGAAGCCATCGACAGAGTTAGTATTTAGGAAAACAAGTCAAGGTGTTGTACAAAGGTAGCATGCACACATGCTTTCACTGGCTGGCCATACACACGCACACACACACACACACGCACGCACACATGCACACATACGCACACGTATGCACACATACGCACACGTATGCACACACGCGCGCGCGCGCACACACACACGCGTGCATGCGTGTGTGCATGCGTGCACGTGCATGTAGGCGTGCGTGTGTGCGTCTGTGAGTCTGCTGCTATGATTGTGTGTCAATTTATGACATTTACTGTTTAACTTACAACTCTCCAGTTGCATGATGCAGGTTTGGACGTCCATGGGGAAGTTCTTTAAATCCATGGGACATGACAAGGTCAACGTTAACCTTGATAGAGAGGCAGGATGGAGAAGACAAGATGGTGGAAGGAAATGGGAGAAGACAGAGAAATCCTATTTAATGAGTGATATGTTAATATATCATGCTACTACGTTGTACTCTCCCCCAATCAGAAGAGAGTATTCACCCAGACCATGGTATAACATATTATATTGGTGGTGGGTCTACGTTTAGTAGCTAAAATACCATTAAGATCATCCACTGTGCCAAAACTCTCACTCTTTTTACGATGTGCTGACTATGAACATAAGGCATGAAGCCTTGTAGCCAATACCATTAATACCCAGTACTTCCACTGCTCCACCACACCTACCTCTGGTCAAGATCCTCCTCAGCTACACTGTATATTACACCAGTGGTTATATTTTTACTAATGTATCCCCTCTAAGACTCAGCCAAGTAGCCTACCTCTTTCATGAGCCTAAAACTGAAAAAGATTTTAATTAATATAAATAATACATGCAGGTTATTTGGTGTTGACATCATAAAATGGGTGGTGCTAATACTTACAGTTTAGTGCAAACCTTGTGCTTGTGCTTCACTTATGATTTTTGTCATTTATTGGAAAGGTTTACCAAACTTATGTGAGTATTCAGATTTACATAATTTTGCTAAGGAGGTGTTCAGATAATTGTATTAAGGTGGAATTACTTTACAATAGTTCATAACCAAAATACCAAAATGCCATTTATGTCCCAAGTACCCCCTACAACTCTTCAAAGTACCCCTAGGGGTACATGTACCACCATTTGAGAAACACTGGATTATACCATCATGGAGTGCTTCCTCATGGCTCTGTTCCCCTGAGGGGGGGGGGTTCTCTGAGCTGCACAGCTGCTTGGGAGGGAGTCTCCACAGGACAGAACCATACTACTAAAGAGACACGACGACCCCCTTTACACCTGGCTTTTTATGCATTTTAGCAATATCTGATTCATACTTGATTACCCAAAACGCATATGAATGCCAAGTGTAATGGGGGTCAAAGTGTGTTGCTAATAAAGCCCTAATGAGCCAAATGTGGTCTTGGTAGAAATGCAGTAAGTAAATGCAACTAGATGATGCATTAGAAATGGTTAGAGAGAGCTACTTGCAGGTTAGCTTCCCAAGTTCATTAATGTGTGGGGAGAGTATGTAGCAAATCGATGTAAACATTATTTTAGTTTTGTTGGACTTTCATGCAATGTGCACACGCACACTAAAACTTGAACATATAAAACAAAAGATAGAGGTACAGTGAGTCCAGAGCGTATTAAGGTGTAAAACCCTCTGACTAGCAGGAATAATGGATCACTTTACACTCAGCAGACAACATCTTTAGGGATCTCTCTTGAATTAACTTCTATGTTTTCCTTATTTCTATGTTTGCCTAAAATGTGTATTGAAGTCATAGGATCTTATTATACATAACCTGGGTCTATGGCAATGCCTACCACCTGGAGTACAACATCTTTAAGATCATAGGATCTTATTATACATAACCTGGGTCTATGGCAATGCCTACCACCTGGAGTACAACATATATTATTGAAGACCGTCCACCACCTCTTACCTGATGGAGTAAAGGACATTACCATTCTTGAATATCCTGAGAAGTTTGTTATCCGTTGTGACTTCATGAAAATGGGCACCCTTCTCATTGGCAAAAAAAAGATCTGGTTTCCATATGGAATCTAACATGGAGGGATCCAAGTCAAGGGAGTCATCTGGATACTCAGCGTAGGCCAGTCTGGGGTCATTCCACTGCTGCCTCAGGAAGATATTCACACGATAGTCCTAGAAGAGAGAGAGAGAGAGAGAGACTATCAGAGATGGGACGATGAATATAAAAAACATTTCCTGAGTATAATGGATATTGTTATGATAGTCATATGAATGAATCCAATAGTCTAGGAGAGCCAAATGAAGGACTAACAGTGATACAAAGTGAATGGTGTTGTTGGTGTGTATTATGTAGATTAGTTTCATGTAGGCCTTTATTATTCCACACTTTGTTGATGGAATTTCAATCGGAACTAAAGTCAAAATGTTTTGCTCTCATATTATTTGTATCCAATTTCCATCCATTTGATGGATTTAGGGATGCAGAACAGAGTTACCAGTGGGACTGCCTCTGAGCCCAAAACGATGGATCGGGTCTCAGCAAGTACGTTAGTACCGATCTGATACTCCTCTTATTTTCTCAACCGACTTTTCTTATACAGTGAATGCTCTAAATGCTCTAAATGTAATGTAAATGTAATGAAATCACAGCTGCCATTCAGCTGAAACATATATGATACAGTTGATTGTCACATCAACAAAACTATTACATTTGTTGAAGTGTGTGTATTATAGATCCTTTCCTTAGTGCACGAGTTGGCCTGACTCATTCCAATAAACAGTAATCCCACTGTTTCCTTCTCCTTTGTAAAAGTGATATTTCATTCATGGCAAGTTCCTTTACAGCCTTCCTTCCTTTACTCTGTACTACTCTGTGTTTACATGATGAAAGGCACGCAGCGTATTTCCATCAGCTCAATGAATGAATACTCTGAAATACCAGAATACCAAGGAAAACAGAGAAAAAGCTGAATACCCAGGTGAGCTTTGGATGCTTGCCTTAGCTTGAACTGCTAAGGGTACTTTGGATAATACATGGAATGGAATAATAATAATAATAAACTAGTAAACTAGTAAGACAATTAATTACGAAAAGTGAAATTGCGATTTGTAACGTTTGAATAGTTTTTCTGACCGGTACATTTTACACATGGATCGGTTGGGGTCTCGCCAACCAATGCTCTCACATCGTAAACATTAAAATCGGTGACCAATTCATTCATCAAGTAAAGTTAACTGTTTTAAAAAACATGCACATATTTTCAAGCATGCCAGATTGTTCAGTGGAGCATCACTAATACAGTTGCATATTACAGAAGGTCAGTGGGTTCCAAAACCTTTCAAAACATTGTAACCCTGGCGTTCTAAAAGCTATTGGTATTCCATCCAAGCCCCACAGAGGCTAATTACTATTTAAGAACATGGCCTGTCCAAGTTTACATTTCACCTCAAATTACATGCAGTTTCATGAAGGATAAGAGTGTATGCTTATGTGTGCCCGTTTATGCTAGGATTCTGTTATTGTCAACATACTACACGTTACAGGCATGGTTGGTTTGTGTATGGTGATATATAAAAAGTGAATTAAAGTGTCTAGAGTCATCTTCTTATTTGATAACAAATGGTGGGTCTGACGGGTATTGTAAATACCTACCCATTACCATTACTCATAAGGCCAACATTGAATATATATATATGGTCTTACTCAATGGCGGAATGCCCCTTTAAACACTTTTTAAGTGTCCACAGAGTGGGCACCTGCTCATGACTCCAAGGGCAATGTGTTTCAAAGTCTAGGAGCTAGCAAGCTAGTTTTTGTTTTGAGTCCTTGGAACATTAAGTAGGCGCTTTAATAACAGTCTGGTGATGAAACCATCGTAACCGTCACTCCTGGCTTCACTAAAACATTGTTACCGATGTCATTTGTCAAAATCGTTTTGTTGTGCCAATTCTGCCTACTCCGTACTGACACATTGCACACTGCTAATTGATTCCAAAAGACAAATGCGTTATATTGCCATTGTTTACATTCAGGGCAGGTGTGCTCACACTTAATCAGAATCGGTACAAGTAAATCATTTTGAGAAATTATACTGTAAGGGTTTTAGTGAAGCCAGGAGAGATGGTTTGATCACTAGACCGGTATTGTCCTTTGAAGAGTGACATGTAGGGGTTTAATATGTTTGGGGGGGCTTGACCGTGCATGACACTCTTTTACTTGCACTGAATGAATGTTGGTGTGTGGGAAGTATTGGCTGTACGCAAGGAGCACCTCAGTCATTGGTTGTGTAGTCACTTGCTTGTGAGAGGAGCTAAAAGCAGGAATGGAGGCATGAACAGCCAGATGGCAGGAAAGGAGAAAGCTCCACAGTAATCCTAATGTGACATATGGCTCATACAGACCTCTCTCTCTCTCTCTCTCTCTCTCTGTTTCAGCCTGTCTTTTTCACCCACTGTCCTTCTATCTGTCAAGCATTATCTCTCTGTCACTTGTGTTTCACATCTCAGTTGCCTTCGATAACACTTAATATCTGGACTTCAGTTATGAGACCATTGCAGCCAAGCAGACAGACTGAAGGTGC
>OMKP01084630.1:0-13672 GCA_900302375.1 Bathygadus melanobranchus | reverse complement strand
ATTAGCAGCAGTCTACAGTGGGGTCATTCGCCGCTTGCAGGATGAAGGTATTCTTCATGGATAGAACTGCATTATTATTTGTATATACTGTGTATATATATATATATATATACTGTATATACTTTTTTTAATATGTATATATTCTTTTTTTCTTACTTTATTTTTTCAAAGGGACTATGTGTAGGATTTTTGCAGGCATAAGTCGCTTTAAATTGTAATTAGTTATAATTAAACGGTGACTTTCTCTGAGTCTCTCCATTGCATATAACAATCAGCCCACAGAACTGTGGCCTGATTTCTATTAGATTTGAACTTTTGCCAGGAAAAGGGAAGGAAGTGACGTCTCAGCCTGATAATGGCAAAAATGTCTGTTCTTTCTGAACTTTTTAATTTGTACATTTGATGTAACTAACATTACTTTATGATTGTTATTGTCTCAACCCACGGAGCTTGCGCTCCAGTGCTCTCAATGCGCGAGTACAAGCAGGCTGCAGTTCACTTATCGACCAAAGGGGTCAGTAATGAGAAGGAATTTCTGATTCTTATAAGTAGTCCCTTTAAGTGTAGTTATTTATGTATTTATCATGGTAACATTTGGTCCCAACTAAAAAGCGAAAGATTCTATATCTGACAGTTCTTAGCACAGCTGTCTAACTGTTACAGTTATCATACTGTTGTAAAGGTTATCATCCAGTATGATAGACTTGATAATCTCAACAATGCAAACATTTAGCAGCATATTGTCTTTTTAGGTCGTCTGCCAAGTCAATTGGGTCCTGTGGTGATGATAGTGTGCGGTGGCAGCAGCATCAACATGGAGCAACTAACCAACCTCCAACACAAGATCCGTAGGCCGACCTAAAGCGCTGTGCTGTAGTGTGGAAGCTTATTTTTGTGTTCTAAAACAATCTTGGGCTATTGTAACACCAGACAAATAATAAACATTTTCATGTTTCTAAATTATAATGGCTCACTGATTATGGAAATCAAAATACAAAAATCTCAACTGCATCCTCAAACAAATGTTTGTTATGATCCAGGAGATATGGAACATGCTTTCATGGAGTATTATGAAGACTTATACCAACCTCAGGCCTCAGCCTCCTTGGACTCTGTAGATGTATCTTCCATTGGGTGCTCTCAAGCCAAAAGCACAGCCGTGTCGGGACGCAAAATAATGTTATATATAAATGAATGAAACCTGTAAGAGTGAATTAATGCCCCTACATATTCTTTTAATTGGACACTACAGAAAGAAAATTCCACCTACATGGAATGAAGCCACCCTAACAACTATAAAGGAAGGTAAAGAGAGAACTCTCTCTGATTAGTATTAATGACTATAAACTATTATTCTAATTTCTACCAGAGTAACTGAGACCGACGCAACCATCCATTAAAGGCCACCAGCCCAAAGACAATATTAAAAGATCCCTACATATTATGAATCACATTAAGAAAAAGGGTAGGCCTCAGAAGGCTTGGATGCTGAAAGGTCTTCGGCAGTATAAACTGGACCTTTCTTTCATCAAGTAAAGCTTTAGATTTACAAAAGCCTCAATTCAATGCTTTAAAGCTCCGTATCGGGAATCTACAGCAAATCAAAATAAAAAGCTAACAGCTAGATTTACTTTACAATGGGGGACGAGGCAAGGTTGCTGTGCAAAGACATTCACTTTCATAATTTCTGGATTCTGAATTCTTCTGGCACACCCCTTTTGAATTATGCTAAATGATTAAGCTCACATAATACAATTATTTACATTCCAATTGAAGAGTAAATATTGACATAGAAAATAAAACCTTGGATATAGAAATTATGAAAGTTAAAGTTAAACAGAAACAAATCATGTACTTTCCAATTCGTACTATTAAAATATATGTTTTTGTTTGCATCCAGGGTTTATATTATAATCAAAACTATAGATATTGAAAATGACTCACTCTTGCCATTAAAAGTAATGGCAAAATACCCAAAATACCAAGCAAAAATTGACAGGTTCTGAGAATTTTTTTACTGTCATTGCATTTGGTAAATTTGATTTTTAAAAAGGTAAAGGACAAGAATAAGGTACAATGTAAAATAACCAAATAATACTTTCCACAAAGGGCTCTACTATAACACAATGTTATGGTGTTGTTGACCAGTAAAACCTTTACTAGAAACGCTCATTTAGAAGACTGTAAGCAGTGCGAAGACTCCATATAAAAGAGCACATGGGTAAGCTACCAGCAGCTGCTGATCTTCCATCGCCAGTGTTGAAATGAAGATCTTGGAAGCAGACATACTGCACCAGCCAACAACCAATAAGGCCAGAAGAGTACCCACGTAACCTCTGGAAGAAAAATAATAACAGATACAAAAAAAGGATGAAATGAATACAACAATCCAGGAAATGTCAGCCTTAGAAAAAAACAATTCCATTGTATTTATGTAAATAAAGATGAGGCATTGGATGACAAGACATTCAGTGTTCAGTGTTACATTCATATTAACACTTGTCTCGTCAGACGCAGACCACACATTGTCTACACCTTTACACCTGAATGGCAGCAAACTACTAAATAAGGAAAATTATCACTACTAATAAAGCATACTTTAAAGCTCTTTTGATTGAGTCTCATGGTTCTCATTTTCTCATTTGTTTGACTATTGGCCAGTGCTGTAGATCCAAATGCATGAGACTCAAACACAACACTACTACACAAACTTTGTCCTAGAAACAACTAATTACTAGCCACTACAATTCTGATCAAGTAGAATGAATGAAGTGAGACAACTCCCATGTTTCAATGTGGTGTGATCAAGGATACATATATATATATATATATATACTCACTGTAAAGAGACAAAGACTGCTAATGCGGAGAGGACCACCATGGGCAGCAGAGAGTAGCCCAGTATGCTAGCCACGCAGCCACAAGACACGGCCAGGGAGCTCATCATGTTCAGCAGTAGGTACACCCCCAGACAGGCCATGGCGCTGATACCATAGATGTAGCCAAAGTGAACTTTGCCTGCCTGAGAATGGGTAGAAAATGTTACAAATTATTACATCATACCGTTCTGGCTGTATGACACATATAACATTTATAACATGTTTTCAGAGCAGCTTAAATTTGTACTTCACAAGAACAGCATAAAACATTTTGTTTGGGCAAGCGTTTTAACATTTTCATCTAAATAAGTAGGTGTCTGGTTAAATAAAGAAATAATAAAAACAGGACAAGATCAACAGATAATCATACTGTTATTATAGTCTATATCTAATTAATGAAAACAAGATCAAGAGATAATCTATACTATTACTATAGAAAATGGTAAATGGATTATTTATAAAGCACTTTTATCCAAAGCGCTTTACATTGCCTCACATTCACCCATTCATACACCGACGGCGGTGTCAACCATGCAAGGAAACAGCCAGCTCGGGAGGAGTTGATGTTAGGTGTCTTGCTCAGCGACACCGCGACAATTAGCTAGGCGGAGCCGGGGATCAAACCAGCAACCTTCCTGTTGCCAAACAACCATCTCTACCTAGCTACCTAGCTAGTAGGATAAGATTTTGACATGGTTTAGAGCAAATTCAAGCTTGGATATCTACTTTGGTGAAGGAGCTTTGATTGAACATTTAGGTAACAGTAATACTAATAGTCTATATGAAAAATCTACACTATTAGTCTATATAAAATTAATCAAATCATTCAATCAATCAGAAAAAACCCATTACAAATCCGCAGTGAAGTTCTGTCCCTCTTAAACAAATAAGTGACTCAACTGTAAATACAGCATTTGTCCAAATCGTTAGTTAGAACCATCAAAGCCAGTAGTTCTGTAAACATTTTCCATCACTTAAACACACCTTATCCACATGTAACGTAAGTGTACTTAACACACATCAGCGAGGACTCACCATCAATAGGTTGGCCCCTAGTGTGATGCAGAAGAGGACGGGGCCCGTCAGGTCGGTCTCGTTCATAATACTGCCGTCAGCGGGTTTGAAAGGGTTCAAGACTGTCAAGGTTTTCTGCCAGATGTGGTCAAAATTAATGCCAAGCTCTTGAAAGGGAAATGTATGGAAGTATACAAGTAAGTATTAGTATTCATTTTGATTGATGGGTATTGATTTATCATTGATGTACTGTATATGTGTGTATGCAAATGTGCTGTGTGCAATGTTTTTGGGTCACTTTCGAGGGAACAAATAAAAACCCCAAACCCTATCAATATATGGGGACCAGAATCTTCTTCCTTCTTCTGGGCTCTAAATCTACTATTTACTACTAGTTACATTGTTATTTAGCAGACATTGCAGAATTTAGATGACATGATGATGAACATGTCATTAAGGAGCAGTAGGGGTTGGGGCCTTTTGCAGGATACCTACATGTAGGCTGCAGACATTGGGCATTGAACCCAGTACCTGGGAGTCAAACACTGTATTGGCAGCACTACTATTGGCAGCACTACTATTATTAAATGCAATCCATCCCATCCATCCCATATCTGCCTCAATAGTATTATTTGATTATTAGAATGTACCTATTCATTGCGTCATAACAATTTGGATAAGACAGGCTTCAAGCTTCAAACTTATTTTACCCTCAAGTAGGGGAGGTTCTTCATAATAATCTGCATCTGTGCCTCCTAGTGTCCCTGTGTCTTCCATTTGAGGCTGGAAGATATGTCCTGTGTAGCGTTGCTCTATAGATGGATGTAAAACGCCTGGCATGGTAGGCTCTGTTCCACTATAGGAAGCATGGAATAAACAAGACATGGAAAGAGTTACAGAAGAATCGTGGAATAGACAAGACATGGAAAAAGCACAGTTACAGTAGAATCATGGAATAATCCAGAACTAATCTGGAGTTTGTTGTTGTTTTACTTCGTTCTGAATGGTTCTCATAGGAATTTGATAAGTTATACACTCACAATGTTGATTCATATTATTGTTACAAACATCACAATGTATAAAAAAAACCATACTCAGGGTTTGTGCTGTCCCAAGTGTCATCGGTGTAAGCTACTGTCTGACCCTGGTCGTCGACGTAATATCCTGAGCTGTAGAAGTCCTGATCAAACTGCTGAAAGTCGCCCATTGCTGTGGAGTGGGAAACCATTGAAAAGCTTAGAGCTCAAAATGTTCTGTGTTGTCTGTCGGAGTTTAGCATTTGTATCCCAGTGTCGCTAGCAGAGCTAAAAATAGGTGTCTATATTTGTACTTGTTATGACACTATCTTCTGGACAGAGCCTTTAGATACTTAGACCCTATGTTTATGTCATGATACTGTCGATTATTACACAGATTCTTTTTTCAGATGTAAGATGTTTATAAATGTAAAATAGAAAACTGAAGTGAAGTAAAACTAAAGGCATTGACTTTTTTTTTTAAATCAATATTTGTGTGATTACATGAAAATACACAGTTAAGAATAAGGCCCTTCAGTGGAAATGGGGTTCCTCTGAAGAAGCTGTCCTAGTATGTCTCAGATCCAGGGTGGATTCCACAATGTGGTCAAGTACAGGTATAAACATTACCATTCAGCCTCAAAAACATAGCTTGAAGTAACAATGCATCAAATCATATTTCTTTCTTCGGTCCCAATTAGATAAACCAAGTCCAGATTTCAGCCATAGAAAGGAACTATATATATATATATATACATCAGTATATATCAGTTGCCCTTGTACTACCTGGTACTCCAAAACTGTAAAATATCATAGGCTCCCTAAAGGTCAAAATGGGCCATTAAATGAAACAAAAATGTAATTATAAATATGACGTTTACCAACCTGAAAGGATGGGTGATATATAACCCAAGATGCATTGCCAGCCACACCTTTTCTTTTATATATTTTGTAATATCTCCTTTTATACTGTAGCCGTACGCTAATACGCTATATTTTCTAAAGAAAATGATGAAAGACTATAGTTATAGTGACTATAGCGTATACAATTATGTTAGTCTTATGTCAGCCTCTTGCTTCTTGTGTGAAAATAGGTGTCTATTTTCCATATTTCTTTTGGAAGACATATCTATTTGTATAAAGCCACGTATTAAATCAAACCATCTGTGTTGGTCTCCATGACTGGTAATCAGTTGTTTTTTACAGTGTCATTGACGTATTTATTTACTCTATGATTTATTTATTTTTGTTACAGCTACCCCTGATGGCCTGCTAGGGCGATTACCGAATGAAATTCATTTCCCCAAATTATTGAACATTCATATATCTTCGAGTTTTAGCTTAGTAATGTTTAGTTCATATATCGATGATGTTTAGTTTATGTTTGCAGTTTTTTGTTATTGTTTTTGGTGTTTTCTTTTTTAAATTAAATATTCAAAGTTAAATGGAATGGAAACTTCCGGTTTCCGGAAGTGACGTTGGGCGTAGATAAATGAAAATAAAGCTGTCATGTGACTTCTGCTCGTCCTGCGTCCACAACATTGTAGCTCCCTTACAACTCATCCAAGGTATATAAGTGAATATATCGTGTCTTTACCTTCAGATATTCGGTTACCTAATGTGTTAAACACACTATCTGACGTTAAAAGGACGACTCGTAGTGAACGTTGTCGTGACTACTGCGTGGTCGTTGATTCTCCTGTCATTACAACTTGTGCCTTCGCTTTAAATTCACGAGTTTGATTCTCTCCGCAGTTGCTGACCTCGTTGAGACACACGCCGACCACAATGGTCGATGTAAGAATGGTCTGCGTGTGCTTTTAATCATTTCCCACTACTTAGCTAGTCACTGTTACTGTAATATTTAGTGCAATAGTGAATGAAATCCAACTAACGCATGCCATTCAGTATCTTCCTTTGCATGTTGGATGTACACAATTGTCATGATCCTCATGATGTGATGATATAACACTGAATAATCTATTGTCTTGCAGGATTTAAGACGATATCTGTACAAACAGTTGCCAAGGTTCGTATTATCAGTTATTTGCAATGGTAAATATTGCATGTTGACAACTGAGCCATTCCACTAACCTTGTCGTTTTCCTCTGCCAGTGTTGAAGGTCTTCATGCAATCGTGGTAACTGACAGAGACGGTGTACCAGTTATTAAAGGTACGACGGGACAAAACAAGTACTCAGTTCAATATTTCAAATTAATTTACTAAGTATACAACCCCATTCCATTACTTTTATTATTACAGGACATTGAGTTATAGTAGTCTACTGAATTAGCTGATCAACTAGCTAGTAGAACCACACTTCCCTGAATACTTTCGTTTTCTGAAGTCTAGACTTCAGACCTATTTTACTGTGTGGAATTTAGTGTCTAGGTGTAACTGTTACTTTGTTTGGTTTACTATGAGAGGAAGTCTTATACAGCTATATGAATCTGTTTCCCATAGGAACTACTCAGGAATTCTGTCCAAAAATGTAAATATAATTGTAATATTCCTCACCTTGTACATTCACAAAGACCCTGTCTTTGCGGAGGCTCAATCTCTTCTTTCATGAAAGAAGAGAGAAGGGCACAGCCCTCTCGTTATACTGGGTATTCAACACATTTATGGCTAGGATAGCTAGTAGGGACAAAATTAGCTAGTAGGTGATAAAATGAAATGCTCCACATTTTGGAAATTGTAGGAATATCCAGTAATGAAATAGAAACATGTCTCCTACTTAGTGGCCAATGAGAATGCTCCAGAATACGCCCAGCGGCCTGGCTTCCTCTCTACGTTCGCGCTGGCCACAGATCAGGGCAGTAAGCTTGGCCTCTCCAAAAACAAGAGCATCATCTGCTACTACAACACCTACCAGGTTTGTCAAGATGCCCCAGTTTGGCTTTTTTTTCTATCAAACTATTGACTTAAAGATACATCTAATATGCAATTTATTTATACAAGATGACAGATCATTGTTGGAATATCATTGACAACATAACTATTTGCTTTTTGAAACCTAGATATTTGTTGGAGTGACATGTTCCTGCTTAACTTTGTTTCATTTGTGTCATTATGCAACAGATTGTGCAATTTAACCGGTTACCACTAGTTATCAGCTTCATTGCCAGCAGCAGTGCCAACACAGGTAC
The DNA here is from genome assembly GCA_900302375.1 of Bathygadus melanobranchus. Lineage (NCBI taxonomy): Eukaryota > Metazoa > Chordata > Actinopteri > Gadiformes > Macrouridae > Bathygadus > Bathygadus melanobranchus. The sequence goes on along the minus strand of OMKP01084630.1, from coordinate 5,613 downwards.
AAATGAAAACATCACATTCACTTGTTTATTTCTGTACATTGTATATCAATTGCGCCTGTTTTATTCAAGGTTTTGCATGAATGATTTGTCTGCATACAAGTTAGCCGAAAGTACTTCAATACATTCCAACCTCAAAATACTTGCTCAGTGAGAGTTTGTTGGGTCTTGTGCTCTTACAGGTCTGATCATCAGTCTGGAGAAGGAGCTGGTACCGCTAATCGAAGAACTTCGACAAGTAGTTGAGGTGGCTTAAAGCTTCTGGTGCTATGGCAACTCTGGGATAGGACCCACACTCCCCGCCCCCCACCCAAACATGCTTTTCTGTTAATGCCGACATGCACACATTTATTTTTTGTAATTTCCCCCCTCTTTAAATAAATCAATCGTATGTCATGTTGCTGGATTGTTTATTAATTTACAGCTGTGCACAACATTTATCCCTTCCATTTTTTTCATTTTTCCAGAGTTCTTCAATTGTTTTAAATATTTACATATTACAAAGGTTATATAAAAAGCTGGATGGATCAAATGTAAACACACTAATAAAATCTCCAGAACTCTGTGACTCTGAACATGAAGACGAAGATCCACAAAACCTGTGCCTCCTCTTACTGAAGGACGAACATCAGTCTTCTTTCCCTCCGTTAGCCTCTGCAGTCCGTGCGCTCATCTGCCTTTTCTATACTGTGACTGAAAGCAAAGCAAGTCAAGTCCTAGCTCTTCTGTAGTTTAATCTTTTTGGTGTACAGTCTGAATTAGCAGTTTTTCCTAGTAGTACATATGCTGTGCTGTTGCACGTCAACAGTGTGGTGCAATGAATTAACTCACCAGTTTCCACCTCAGAAACTTGATCCATTCGTCTGCTTCCACACCTGTCTTACCGCACAGATAAAATGTCCTATCTGGAAACACCAGACTGGAGGGAAAATGGCGAGGAACAAACATGAATATTGTATTGTATAAATGCACTGGAGTTTTAATTAAAACAAGTTTAATCAAAAAAGCTACTTCATGGATGGGATCATAAATGGGTGGTGGCAACCATTTCTGTCCCCTTGGAACTTCCTTATTTCTTAGCCAGCTCAATTGTGAAAATGTCCTATCATCAGGGAAGTTATAAAAAGATTGTTTCCTCAAAAAAGAACTGCAGGAAGTTTGTTTGTCATAGATTATAAAATGTATGGTGTAAATGTATGGAATTATCTTCTGTTCTCACTTCCAATTCAGAGGGTTAGGGTTCTGTAATGAAGGTGTATCACATCACCAGAAACAGTTGACTCTGTCCTGGGAGTAATCAAACTGAACGGCAGAACAAGCCCTGAGGTCCAGTGTACGAATGGGCTCCACAAACTAGGAACAGAGGAAGACATTACTGGTTAAGTTAACTGGTTGGGGTTAGTGACGCTTCGATCCAATCACAGGTAAAGCACTAAAAACAGGTTACCTTGTTTCAAGGATGTCAAGTTAAATGATATAATTCTACTCTTAACATAGTTCTGGTCATTGGCTTGATACACTTCTAAATTCCTTATCTTTTTTTCCCCCACGGATGACATGGTAGCATTTGTAGGCCTATATATAAACATCCGTTATCCAACATTTCACCAACAACACATAAATTCAGCGTTACTAATCATGACACTGGAACAAGCCCTCGTTTCAAAACTGCATGTGGAAATTGCAGAGGCTACATCCCGTAACCATTACACAACACGATGCCTGAACATAACAAAACGAAACTCACCATTTTGTCTTTGAAGTATTTTAGTTCATGCCTATGGAGTGTGAACCATCTTTGTTTCCAATTCTATTGAAAAATATATAGGATTTTGACAGATACATACATTACATTCAAAAAGTCTTCATCTTGTAATTTATTTAAACATTAATCAAATTCTTAAGTCTGATTGACAAGAGTAATTCATATGAAAATATGGTCCAAAATATGGTATCTGTGCTGTGTTTTAGCCAGTGTTATACAATTATACATACACAATTATAAATGAATATTCTAAAATTGTCATAATGTGACATTGTTTATGTCCAGAGATCATGAATGACATGATACAGCATCAAAACCAAGGAAATCCATACCTTAACAACTGCACCTTGCTTCAGTAAGTAGCCTTCCTTGGTGCCCAACTGTAAAACAAATGCAAAAACTGCATAAATGGTCTATTGCTGACCTAAGCATCTATAAAAACATTTATGATCCAGTCAGACCATAACCGTTTGGACAATTTGTATGTGTATTTGTTTAAAGGGCCAAAACACAAAACAGTATACTCAAGTGATGTAACAGGTTACAAAAGTGAGATACCATGCATCTACCATGGACAAAGCAAATCGAACTAAATTGGGCAAATTGTCTAAAAGCTGAAAATGAGGATTCCATGTATCCACCACGACTGCCCACTGAAGGTTGAAATATACTGCCTCGAACAGCTGCCGCGGGTCTCTAAGCCGGTGCTTAAATGTATGTATTTTGTAATTTATAGCGCCTGGCCAGGGTAGCGCAAGTGTACCCCGTTAGCCTAACGAGGTGACTGGCAGAACATGACTGAATCTCAGAAGACGAACGTAAATATCCACACGACCATAACATATCGACCATTTCTTTGACAAAATATATCATTTTCACTGAATGAGTTGTCTAGCATACCGATGGTGCATTCGCAACGAGGTCACTTTCTGTCCGACCTGTCTGAATGGCCGTGTGAACTCGCACTGACTCGTAGATGGACGGCTCCTCCACACGCCAGGGGTATGGGGATTTGAGCACAATGAGGGTCCCTGGTAGGAAGGTAGCCAACAAGGTGGTTGCCATTTCAGGTTTATTCATCACATGTGCATCCTCAATAAAATATACAGTAAGACAGTAAGATAAGAAATAAAATAGGAATAGTGTCCTTGTGACAGCATAATTACACATGTAATAAACCATGTAACAACCTGTAACAGCATGTACATAATATGAGATACATTAAAATGGTAAATGGATTATTTATATAGCGCTTTTATCCAAAGCGCTTTACATTGCCTCACATTCACCCATTCATACACCGAAGGCGGTGTCAACCATGCAAGGTAACAACCAGCTCATCACAAGCAGTTGGGGTTAGGTGTCTTGCTCAGGGACACCTTGACATTTGGCTAGGCGGAGCCGGGAATTGAACCAGCAACCTTCCAGTTGCCAGACAACCGTCTCTACCTCCTGAGCTAGTGCCGCCCCTCTCTCACATTACAGTGTCCTTGTGACAGTGTAATTATACATGTAATAAACCAGCTTTACGTAATATGTGATAATGTTATGGAGCATTTTTTTATGCTGGACAATATTTAATATGGTTGATTTCTATGATGTTTGAAAGGATATCCATTTACCTGTGTCACTTCCTAACAATGGCTGGTTGGCGAAGTGGCTGACAAATTCTTGGAGGGATGCAAACTGGTTGAAACCAAAGACGTAGCTCTGGTCCACGCGCTTCACGTGGAAATGCTTCACTGAATCTTTTGCCCTGAATGACATGATGACAAACATGTATTTTAAATGACACACAATACAAACATCACATTCACTAGTGCTGCTCCTCGGCGTGGAGAGGAGACGCTTTAGTATTAATTGATAAGGATCTTGTACGCTGGTATGTCCCGGCACTTGAAATATAACTTAGCTTGTGTAGCATCTTATGCTGGCTACCTGCTGTTGTACAGTAAGTGTAGACTTACCTTACAGACAATGCCAAGCAGTTTGGACCCTCATTACTATTTCGGAGGAGGTAACTTCCGTCAATTCCATTGGACAAGAGCAGGGCCTCAGCGGCATGACGGGACAGCTCATGGTGGTACCACCTTCAAGCATGAATGTTTTAATGAAAGAAAACTCGAAGACAAAATAAAGACTACCAACGAGTTTTCAGGTTACAAGAAAGTATCTAACTAATAAACTGGGTAATTACTAGAATCCAATAATTGCACGTTATATATTTATATATATATATTTTTTTCTCACTCAAAGAGTGAGACGCTATGTTTAAGTCAACTGTATATAGGCCTACAAAGGAATCAATATTAGCCTGATACAAATATTGCTTAATTGAATGTAATGTCATTTCCACAATTTTACGTTTTCTACATCTTAATTACACTGCGCGACTTTTAAAGTCGGGGGCGACGGGGCGACTGGCCTTGGTGTCCGGTCGGAGGTCCACACTACGCGACCTGCTGGGAACATGCTGGGTAGGCTACACACATGAAGACTACCCACCAAAACATTTTGTCAACCAACTCCAGTGAATATGTTAATAAGTAAGTAGTAAGTAAGTAATTATAACTATATATGTAGTTATAAGTAAAGTATAGGCTATATGTTATGCAGTGTATTCTGAGAACTCGCCCGATATCAAAACTGTTGTGAAACTGTGTAAAATATTGCGGTCAAGCTAGCCGTCTCTCGCAACTCCGTGGTCAAATCAGCCGCTCCTATATTTGGAGTGCACCTGTATTCTAACCTTTATGGTAAATGCATTGAAACGGTCCACAGCGAGTTGACATGCAGGGACTTTAACATTGGATTACTCAAAAAGTACACAGTAAAAGTAGTTCATAATATTTGTACATGTAGTCTAAGAAGTACTAAGTGCAGTAGTATGAGTGTTGTGAAATACTTATGGAGGAAATGTTTTTCTGTTTTTGTGCGTGCAGGGTTATTATTCCAAAATATGAATGTCTAATATAGTCCTTATTTTGTCTTCAGAGCACCCCAATCTTCACCAACAAAGCTATAATGCATCTACATTTGAGTTTACTTCAGAATTTGTCAAAATGGACACAGTAAAAACCCTTAATTTTCTTTCCGCATTTTCTTTCATTTACTGCAAGAAACTTTCAGAGAGGAAGCCATTGCAAGGTAGAAATGTAGGACCTTTCTCTGGAATTTCTCTACATTGATACAGTAAAAAAGCTTAATTGTTTTGTATGTAGTCATAGTTATCCTGAACTCAAATATACCATTCCTTGTCATAAGTTATGGGGCAATGTGTTTTTACAGAGTTTCAGAATGGACGCCATTCCCAGGTACAAATGTGATACTTTTCATTTGGAATATCTCTAAATGAATACAGTCAAAATGCTTAATATTCAGTTTGTATGTAATCAGTTATCATTCACTCAAATGTCACTTCTCTCACATTTTAGTGGGATCTTTTCATGTATTCATAAGGGACACGAACAAGATATTTTATAAACTATAATACGATTGCTCTCATTTACATGTATTTTGTATATACTTTGTGTTAACACCTTATTTTGAAAACCGGAAGTCACTTGTCTATCCTCACGCTAACTTCACAAAGTCCGACGCAATTTGATACATTGTTTTGTGGTCTGCGGTCTGTGCTCGGGTAAAATTAAGAGCCTCTCTTCATGAAGTCTTTGATATTGCAACACTTGTCTTTGGAAAGTGAGAAAAAAATGAGACTAGAGTCGCTAACCCTGCATGTCAACTCGCTGTGGACAGTTTCAATGCATTTACCATAAAGGTTAGAATACAGGTGCACTCCAAATATAGGAGCGGGTGATTTGACCACGGAGTTGCGAGAGACGGCTGGCTTG
>OMKP01084628.1:0-11084 GCA_900302375.1 Bathygadus melanobranchus | reverse complement strand
CCAGGTGATCAGGTTCTAGCAGTCCTCCCAGTGGTGGGTTCTCCTTTTCAGGCAAGGTTTTCAGGCCCCTACTCTGTTCTTCGACAGGTCTCAAAGTCGGCGGAGGTCCACCCAGTTATGCCATGTAAATATGCTAAAACCCTATTTCTCTCGTTCCAGTGGGGTGGAATCTGCAGGGGAAATAAAGCCAGTGGCCCTGGTGGCTTCTGTGAGTGCGGGGTCTTCTCCATCATTGGGAGAGGAAGCTGGTGAAGAGTCAGTCAACGCCCCAGATGATTGTTATGCAAGGCCAACTGAAAAATTCAGAATCACTGAGTAACTTAGACAAGATGTGGGGTCATTTGCCTGATGTTAAGAAGAAGGAATTGTATAACCTCATTTTGTCATTTCCTTATTTGTTTTCAGACACTCCTTCTCAAACCCATCTCATAGAACATGACATTGATGTGGGGGAGTTGGGCATCCCCTTGTGTGTTAGTGAGCAAGCCAGACCAAACCTTTAGACCATGCACAGATTTTTGCATGGTAAACAAAATCACAAAGCCAGACTCTTATCCACTTCCCCGTATGGAGGATTATGTTGATCAGGTGGGCACAGCAAAATTTGTAATCAAGTTTGATATTTTGAAGGGTCACTGGCAGGTGCCCCTGTCAAAACGGGCTGAAGACATTGCAGCATTCATAACACCCTCAGGCCTTTATTCCTATACTGTGATGCCATTTGGGTTGCGAAATGCACCAGCTACCTTTCAACAGTTGATGAATAAGGTAGTGGCGGGGTTAGAGGGATGTGCAGTGTATTTAGATAATGTCATCTATAGTGAGACTTGGGAAGAACATGTACTCCGTATCAGAGCTCTGTATGACTGTCTTGCATGGGCAAATGTCACTGTAAATCTGGCTAAATGCGAGTTTGCCCCGGGTACTGTCACTTACTTGGGGAAGATAGTTGGCCAGGGTCAGGTTCGCCCAGTTAGAGCAAATGTTCTTGCTATCGATCAGTTCCCACCTCCAACCACTAAGAAAGAACTCATGCGCTTTTTAGGCATGGTAGGGTACTACCGAGGGTTTTGCAGAAATGTCTCCACGGTAGTTGCACCTCTTACTAACCTGTTGAGTTCAAAGGTCAAGTTTGACTGGTCCCCTCAGTGTCGATGTGCTTTTGAAAATGTCAAAAGTCCGATTTGATCTGCTCCTGTCTTGGCAGCTCCCCGTCTTAATGGATCGTTTCAGTTACAGGTAGATGCCAGCAATTTGGGAGCTGGAGCTGCACTCTTGCAGACTGGTACCGATGGTATTGACCACCCAGTCAGTTTCTTTTCCAGGAAATTCAACTAACCCTTACCAGTTGAATTATTCCATTGTGGAGAAAGAGGCCTTGGCTCTTATTTGGGCCTTGAAACATTTTGAGGTCTATGTGGGTGGTGGCGGTAAACCCCTTGTAGTCTATACTGACCACAACCCCTTAACATTCTTACATTCTCTACAGAATCCAAATCAGCATCTTATGCGGTGGCGTCTATTTCTTCAGCCCTTCAACCTAGACATTCGCCATATAAAAGGTTCTGAGAATGTTGTGGCTGATGCTCTGTCACGTGCATTGTCTCCGTAAAGGTTGGTCGTATATGGTGGCTGTTCATTTCCTCTGTTAAACTGCTCTTCTCCTCCTCCTCTTAATTTGCTTCTTTTAGGTACCAAAGTTGCTGAGTGGGAGTGCACAGAGTGGGTGGATTGAAGGGAAATGGATTGTCATGATAACGACTGAGATTACTGAAATGCAGTTGTATTGTTTTGAATGACATGATTATTCTATTGTGTTTTATGGGAGGGGGTGTGACAGCCTCTCTCTCTCCTTCCTATCTATCTCTAGTTCTCTCCAGTTGTCTTTCAGGAGTGCCAGTAAGACTTGGTTGGATGCACCTGGAGAGGGAGTGGCCTAAGGACATAAGATGGTTGCTGTCCTGGAAACTCCTCCCCCTTTTTCCTTTGTCCTGCATGCTGAGAAGCCAGGAAGCATTCCACTTTAGTTTAGTTTATTGCTGTTGTGTTCATTCATTAGCCCCATATTTCACTGGGAGTTATGTTTACTTTAATAAATACCCTATTCACCTTTCCCTAGTGTGTGGACTCTCTCCAGTCCTGAGCCGGGTTTGTAACACAGTGATCTATTGCAGTGGTTGCCAAACATTGCATATGAAAAAAGAAAGAAAGACAAGCTAGTATATGCTAAACCTGCATAAGTAGCTCGCCAAACCCACCCTTTGATTATCCTCCTCTTCAACCGGATTTGTTAAAGGGATGTGGGAAAATTGTAAACATAATTGGAGCATCGGGGATGCCGACAACTTTCTCCATCCTGGTGTCAGTAGATAACAACGGGGACAGTACTAGCACTCTTATGAAATTAGGGGTTGCTTCAACAGGAAAAGTTGTTTAAAAATGGCACAACGGCTTGTGGGTACTTAGAGGTGGCAAGGTACATTCATGTTACCTGAGGATAACCTTTGTGAAGAATTAGAGGGTAAATCAAGTAGTAACAGAGGGTGTGAGGAAGTTTAAAGCAGGAAAATATGATACACTGACAGGAAATGGTCTCAGATCAGTGATTATTATTCAATGAAAGCCTCAGTAACCCATTAAGAGAGGACGCAATAAGGAGAAAGAGTGAGTACAAGAAAAAGGAAAGTAGTCGGAAACAGAATTCAGCCAATTCAGACACTGGTGTACCACCTTATCACCAGCCACCCCAAACAAGACCAGGCCCCGGGGAAAAGGCAGATTCCCCTCTATAGAGCTATCATTTGGTCAATATTTATACACAACTGGCACAGTATTAAGTACCCTGCCCCTAAACTAAAACATAATTGAACTAGATATGTCACGTTTCTAAACGTCCCCCATGCATATAACGTTAAAATGTATGCTGTGTATCCTGCCTGCTGAAGCCTACGACAGTAAAAAGCAGGTCAGATAATGTGTGCCCAGCCGGGCTCCGGCGTGGGTGTAACACGTATGTACTGTATAAAAGACTTTGGATGTTTGGAAATTAGTGGACGCTATCACAGACATTGAAAAAAACACCTTTTGGACCGTGTATTTGATTATATATTTACCTTTTATATTATTTGGATTTATTTTGTTGCTGTTGAAATGGGCCCAGAATTCCAAGGCTGTAAGAATCAGCCAATCAGGACTTTTTCACATTTTCTGTAAAGTGCAAAACTCTGATGTTATTTAATTTAGTTAATTTAATTCTTGAAAACACAGCATCCCAAGACTGTACATTGTCAGATTCTTCGTAAGACTGCTATAGTTGTAGATTTTTTAAATAATATTATATACTATAACATTATAACACATTATGTAGTCATATTTTCCAGCTTTTATCACTAACTTAATGGAGTGTTTTTATAATCTAGAATATAATCGGGTTTTATATTCTGTGTTTTTATAAATTCACTATTCCGTGATTCCATCTGTGATTCTGTTATCACAGAAACTATAGGGCCCTACCATTGCTGCCATCAGTCTGTCGCTGGCCCACGCCAGAAGACACTTGCCATCGGGCCTAACAACTTTTCTGTGGGAAACCCTGATGTTGTCTGCGGGTGACTACCGAGAGACTACCGAAGGACTCCCCTAGGAAAATCGGGAGCGTTGGCAAGTATGCATTAGCAGCCTCTAGTGGCTTGAGTTGTAGCTAAAGTTACAGCTATATCGTTTTCAAACGACATTGCGGAGTGTGTGTGGTTGGTGGCTGGTTTACGCATCCTCACCTGGCCCATTGTACCACCTGCCCTGCCTACAAACGACTACATCCCTACAATAAACCGGTGTATTGTGGGGATGTAGTCGTTTGTAGGCTGAGCAGGTGGTACAACGCGTCAGTGCTCCCTGTGCTCTCTTTGTCTCCTAGCCACCATCCTTGGCAGCAGAAGAGCAGTGACCTGAAGGTTGTACAGAAACATGTGTGAGGTCTGCTTGTGCCGCGGATCCACCAGATGCAGACACAATCGGTGTAATCACTGTCACACACTTGGCCTGCATTCATTTCATCCCCCTTGTCTGCTGCACATTCCTTTATTAAATGGAATTGGGAGTCAAGCTGGATAAGTGGCTCCCATTGGTTAGTCAAGGTGGTCAACGTGGACTTGCGGGAAGCCATTGACCAATATCCAATGCTGCAGGGGTCGGAAGAGGCCATTTCAATTTCCTCAACGTTTAATCCGTTGCGTCTCTCTGAACTGACTTTGACTTCAATGATCAGCCCCGAGATTTCAAAGTGGTTTGGAGTACATTTGGAAGACGAAGAGCAGTGGAAAAGGCAACAGCCAATTCCTCCTGCTCAGCTTTAAGAAGAGCCTGATTCACTGGATCACCCACCCAGAGCATGGCTCCCATACAGCCTGAGATGGTGAGGCATGATCAGCCACAAAGCCATAGACAGGTGAAAAAGAGGCTAAGAAATCAGGCTTCTCATCCAGGTATTTTCAGCGCTGGTAGCTTGTGTTTCTCAACACGTCCTCAGTCCAGAGAATAATGGATTCTTCTTTCTCAAGAGGACTATGGTTGTCCTCTGTAGCCAGCATTGGCTACGTTGGTAAACGTCTGAGGTTGCACAAATCACAGACTCCTATATTGGTCTTTTTTTAAAACAACATTGCTTTCCTAGGTGAAATATTTCAGAACTATGAAACCGTGCTGTTTTGATCAATATATTAATAATTCATTTGTAATTGCAATATTTATATCACAGATTCCCTCGAAAACCTTTAATGGGGTCACGCACAAAATGGTCAAAGCTATGACAGTGTTTTGTGCCGGGTGCTGGCACCCAGTTAAATTCTAACACTGCTCAGACCCAAAAGATTTCTGATATGTGACAATATGATGCAGTTCTTGACTGCACCAGTCAAAAGACTGCAGAAGTGACGCACGTTAGCCTGGTGTTATAAGAACCTCCAGGTAATAATTGGACCAGATCAGGCTACAGTTGAAACAGATCCGCTGATTCGGAGCAGTGTGAACAGGACACTTCAAATGGAATCGGATCTTTTCCAAATCAACACTTTACATCAGGGTTCTGGATCCAACACTTATCTGATCTCTGGCCTATGCAACTACAATTAAACGGCAGAGGCATAAGATGAAATCTGAGCAAGATACGACTCAATGACGACAAGGCTCTAATGTGAATGATGTAGCCAATGATCTAGGTGATGTGCCCGCCACACCATTTGCACAACCAGTGTGAACTAATGTTTCTCCATGAACAACCTCAGCCATGAAACCACGGCACATTATGTATCTGTGTAGCAAATGATAGGAAAAAAAAAGTATACTTTGGACCCCTTAGATTATGATGGCCAAATAGCTTGTAACAATGGATTCTGTGGATGAACGCCACAGGACAGCTGATGACTTGTAATAATGGGATTGTGGACAACAATAGCAGTGCACAGCATCAGGGGTAAGCATCTGTCCGTCCGCCAGACAGACAATGCTTATCAAGAGGAAAAAACAATTGCTGCATGAGATTGTTTCATGGTGATGTCAGCACAAAGACAAACACAGAATGACACCGGCTTGCCTTTAAAAGGCATACGCCAGGTAATAACTACGAAATATTATGCTCAGAATATAACTTCAAACACTGGGGTTTAGTGGAATTATAAAACTTCATAAATAGACCGTAGCTTTCAAACACAGTTTTAAGTTTAAGTTTGGCTGTCTGAAAATACATACTTTATTTTTAAGTTCTTCTACAATTTCTGAATCCTCAACAGCCATCTGGATCGCAGGGTCCTCATTTCATTGCATAAAAAGATCCAAAGAAATCCAGATGGTCCTCTGGGTCATAATTACTCTGCGGCTATGGTTTCATATCACTATATTCAATGTATTGATCAACAGCCAATAAATAGAATACACAGCAGTGTACACACATGCAGTACAAACCAATAATCAATCGTCATTCAATTAAACCTAAACTTAACTTTCGGAATCTTTTTAAACGTGTGTGTGTGTGTGTGTGTGTGTGTGTTTAAATGATGTAAAACTTTTTGTCTGATTGATGGGGTGCAAAAGCCAAGTACATTTACATTTAGGGCATTTGGCAGATGCTTTTTTCCGAAGCAACTTACAATAAGTACATTTGTTGAAAGAGGGAGACAACAATATATCGCTGATGGTACAGTACAATTGCACTGTCATTGTATATATTGTATTCCACCCCTGTACATTGTACCATACATTTAAAACTTTAACATTTTTTAATTTTTAATTTTAATTTTGTTATTTATATTTATATTGTTTTGCTACGTTAAATGCTATGCACCGTGGATGAGAGGGAAACGCAATTTCAGCCCTCTGTATGTCTGTACATATATTGGTTTGACAATAAAGCTGACTTTGACTTTGACTTTGAATTAAACAGAACAAGTTTAAAAGCACTCCTGATTGCCAGGTCAATAGAACAAGTTGCAAGCTTACAATTGCTAGGTTGACCCCTTACAGCAGGTAGCCAGGATACGATGTTACACAATGCTAAGTACTAGTTCAAGTGCCGGGACATACTAACATACAGGATGCTACAAAGTGCCAGGACGTACAGACACTGAAGTGCTAGGGATCCAGGAGGGGATGGGATTCAAGCCCTGTTCAAGTAGGTGGGAAAGGGTTAGGAAGGAGAGGTGGGTAAGAAGGGAAGCTATTCAGGGTCCAGGTGAACTCTGAATAGGTGGGTCTTGACAACAAACACATGCAAGTATTGTGCAATATTGCGCAACACATCTGAACCTCAACTTAAGTCCAAGTTTGGTGATGTGCATTGCATTCCGCTGATGTCAGTGGCATGTACAGGATAACTGAAAACATATTCCTGTGTCTCTGCAGGTTTTAGCTGGGCCTTACTTCAGAGTGCAACCCACCCCTCTCCCCCTCTCACCGTCTCTCTGCCAACTGCCATATGAGTTGCCAGATTACCATACTGGCACACATGATTTGCTATTAGGCACGTGCAGTCTATAGGACGACGCCTGTGTGTGTGCGTGCGTGCATGCATGCGTGTGCGTGCGTGCGTGCATGTGTGTTGGGGTGGAGGGGGTTGCAGGATAATTGCCTGGATGTTGTCTTTCTGGATGACAGAATGAGTTTAGTGTGTCAGATTTACAGGGACAAGAGTTCATTTAGCGGTGACTGTGACTGACAACAAACCTTGCGAAACACTCACAATCAGGCTTGACACGCACACACACACACACACACACACACACACGCACATGCACACATTTATGCACCGAGTCTGTATGGCTAGGCATTGCGTGTTCATCTTATTTGTTGTATTTGTGTTGCAATAAATGCAATATACATGCATTATATTGTAACAAATTGAGTTACAGGCTGGATGGCTAGCCTACAGATATACTTGGAAAATCTCTCTCTCACACACACACACACACACACACACCATGGATGTGTCCAATCGGATGAAGGCAAGATAAATAGGAATTAGAAGAGACCCAGGCCAGTCAGTGCCACTCACTGTCCCATGAATGAACTCCTGGTACTCCCATTCACACTCAGCCTGGGGGAGTCTGATCAAATACTCAAATTCCCGACTGTTACCCCTTGATTAAACACACACACACACATGCGCATATGCATATATACATACACGCGCGCGAGCGCCAAGTATTGGATGACAGTTGAATACTAATGCCGCCTCCATTTGCATTCCAGGCCGTACGACTTGTCAGCACATCTCCGTTGGAGCGAGAGAGCAGGGGAATTGTCAAGAGCCTCAGTTCTCGCATCTCCTCTAGTCGTGTTTTCAACCTTTAAACCGCCAATGCAGCGCTGGGACACTTCCTTATCAAGGGGTTGATAACGACGCCTCAGTTAACAGAGTAGTTTATATCTCGGTTTATCTTTTGTTTGTCTCCTGTTTACTTGAGTACCACGTCCTCTGCGGAGCCATGTGGGACAAGTTCTAACATTTATTTTGTTCCATCACAGACTGACCGACCAAGATCACTGTTAATCTCCTGTGTGGGGAGTGCTGTTCACTGCTTTAAGTAATCTGGAACAGTCTTTCTTCAAATGTCCTTTGATTATGGTTTCAACAAACACTCCCCCACTGAGATGTCAGTGGCAAGGGCCAGTATAAAATCAAAGCAGCAGATATTTACTGAAATGTAGCATTGATCAACCTGCAGCAATTATCTACAGAGTACAAAAGTGGTACTTCCAGGATCCAAGATTAGACATTGTCTCCAATATTTAGAGTCAACCGTCTGGGTTTGCCAATGAATAAAGAAGGTTAGCATCGGTACAAACAACTGACATGACTACACCACCTTGTGGCTAGATCACAATGAATAAATCACGCCCAAAAGGCTAGTCTAAAGAATCACAGCAACCTTGTTCAATGCCATTCTTTTAAATATCCTTAGTTTTGTTTTGTTTTATATTTGTGTTGTACTTAGGAATGTTATTATTTATTTATTATCATTAAATTCAATAAATTAATTAAATTAAACTCCCCGGAAAGAGAGATGACCGTTTTTCCATGTTGGGGAGTTTTACACTATAAGTGTGAACAAGTTGAGCACAGTGGCGACGCCAGAGATTCTCTTTTGCTGGTGCTATTATATGGGGTTGCTCAACTTTTCAGTGAGGGTGCCCCGAAACAGTTTACTGTCTCCTGCAACACCCTCGACACACGCGCAAATATGCAGTACCCACTCCACAACAGTTACATGTTATTCTGTGTTAAACACAAGGCTAGACATGCAGGTCAAAGGATACTGTACACTGTAGATGTAAGGGTCACACACCTGCCTACATAAAGTCTCCTCTGAATATAATATAGAGAGAGATGGTCACAATCTATTACTCGCAATTCCCTATTCATGAAAATATGAGTCTTATCTGCTTGTATTTAATGGCGATAAACTCACCAATACTGCACCTCTACAGACAGCATGGGTCATCCTGTTTGTATCGGCATGCCTTTGGTTGCCCAAGAATCAGTGTGTGCCATTTCTGTCAGCAACGTCTGTGAAGCGCTCAAAAGTGGCAGAAAGTTGCTCATACATGACACAAAAAAAGGCAATCCATTATCCACTTTGCTAATGCTACAAATCGCTCTGGCCAACAGGAAATGGACGTACGCTCAAAAGTGAAACGTGTGCCGTGCGGAATCAGGTCACCTGTTTTGGTTGTATGATTCTTTTTGTCTACAAATAATGTTTTATTTGTTTGTTTTATTCCAGGTATTTATTTATTTCCCTAATTATAACTGCTAGTATTCACACGTTTAAATTAAAAAAATAAATAAAGCACAGACATGTCTTGAGGGTGCTATGGCTTCCCTAGCTAGAGCAGCCCCTAGCCCCTCCCTGGCGCCCCTCATGTCATCATATATGGAAATCGATTACCTGGCTTACGTAAAAAAAAAAAAACTCCAGCCAATCACAATGAACAACTAAGTTTGCTCTCGCACTCTTGCCGAATCTGGTTGGAAGTAAAGCAAAAACATATTCTCCTCTAAGAAAAGCCTTTAGGGTAGATTTCAGCTCACCTTTTATCGTTATTCAGTCTATTTTGGATAAAAACAGTTTTGACTGCTCTGTCGGAGAGGCTTTCATCGGGCTCAGAGTTGAAACAGAATGTGAATTTGCGAGAACCAGGACGGTCTCACAAGGCTTTGATTAAGGGCTGTACTACACAGGAACACAGGCAGTGCCACCCACAGCGGGCCTGAGCCCGGTCCCTGTGCCAGCTACCCAGCACACACCCCAAGAGGAATGTGCTGTGTGCATGCCAACACATCTGCCCTCTCCCTATCAAAAAACTGTGATTAGCGGACATCAAAAACCGTGATTTGAATATTTGATAACATAATTATTATTATGTACAACATGCACATCACTTCCTCAACTCAGCCAACATTGTTAGTTAAAATATCCCTATTAAATCATAACGTACAAGTATTTAACAAGGAAGTGACAATAAATAACTTAAATTAAATACAAAACAATAAAATCTTGAAAGTTATGTTGCTGCTCTGGTATTGACATCCTCACATCTGCTGGTTCACCGACTAGCTTAAAAATGTGTGGGGCATTTGCAGACGGACGCAGTTGATTAATATATATTATTATATAAATATACATAATATATAAATATTTTCCATGGAAAAACTATTATTTTTTAGTAAATATCTTAATTACAACTACATTGAGCAAACAAAGCATTTTTGAGTATTTGTTCAGTCACGTAGGCCTGTAGTCTATAAATGAGTGTGGCTGACAGGACAGATGGGACTACGTTGAGAAAGCTTTTCTATTGCCAGGTGGTTACCAAGACCTTCTCTACTTACTGTAGTAAGGTAACGTTTTCATCAACTACGGTGCTTGACTGATTACGTTCCAGCCGGCACTCATATTTTTCTCTGGTCAGACCACTTCTGTTTCTGGGAACAACAAATAGTGCGAACTAAAGGTTTTTATTTTGAGACCGAATCACCCAAAGATATGAATCAACCCCCTTATATTTTAACAATTCTGAAGTAGCCATGAGGATGCTGCTAGCTAGCAAGGCGAGTTAGAGATGAAGATACCGGGAGAGTCTTCCTCAAAAAAGAATGCACTTTGCAGAGTGCCTCTTAGCCCCGCTTTGTGGTTTATTTTTTCAATAACAGCACACCTAGTTGAGGATTATCCCTTACATGATGCCTCCCCCTGATGGCAAGCTCCTAGCCTGCAGCCTGTGTAGCCTATTCCTTTAAGATGGCCTTGCTCATGTGTGGTAGAGGTAATCCAGTCGCGTGTGGCACTTTTACATTTACATTTAGGGCATTTGGCAGACGCTTTTATCCAAAGCGAATTACAAAAAGTACATTTGTCGAAAGAGGGAAACAACAATATATTGCTGATGGTACAGTACAATTCGAATAGAACAAGTTTCAAGCGTTCCTGACTGCCAGGTCAATGGAGCAAGTTACAAGCTTACAATTGCCAGGTTGACCCCTTACTGTACAACAGCAGGTAGCCAGGATAAGATGCTACGCAAAGCTAAGT